>OVBX01004478.1:0-14573 GCA_900406325.1 Erucastrum elatum
ACCCATCAGCTTTACTAACTCATCATGTACAATCTACAGTGAAGGTCAAGCTTAAGTTCAAATGAAAAAAATTCAAATGATCAAAGATACAGCACAGGTTAATAGCTAGTATTTACCTTGACCAACTGCTGGTCTGGTTTGACTCCTCGAACGACACCAATTCCAACGGCTTGGTCACTAACAGACTGAACAAACCTTCTAACAACAGGGAGACTCACCTGTTAACCAAAACCGACTTAAGCAACTAAAATATAACTTACATACAAGAAACCATTAAATGAATCATCACAACATGCACCAACTCACATCAGCTTCAAGGAGAGCTCTTCTGATATCCCTCATTGGCTCAGCAATATTCTCCTTTGTCAAGACCTCTGCAAGTATGATCAAATAAAAACGTAACTAGCTTTTAAACCGTGCTCATTCCTTCTTTCTAAATTTTCCTAGTGGCAATATTACACTGCATTCTAATTATTGTTTAATTCACTTCATCAAAAAATCAAGTTTTTCCTCAGTGCCAAGAGTTTAGCTATTAAATTATAATCGTATTTCTCTTAACATATAATATGAACAAACTGATTTATCTTAATTAATCTTCTCACTCCTTTGTCAGACCCAAACCAAACCAACAGCTAATAATAGCTTTAAACATTTACAAGAGAAAAAGGTCTCGAACCTTCGCCTTTGAGTTTGGTCCAAGCAGCCTCGAGGCCGCTAGTCAACTGACCAAACATCTCAGCCCTCACTTGACTCCTCCTCCTTCTTGAACTTCCTTGTCCAACAAGTGTCTTCGACTTCATCACCCAACTCCATATCTCCCTCTGTAACTCAACATACAAAACAAGACTTATTTAACCACATTAAACATAACCAAAATTGAGAGAGAAAAAGAAACAAGCTTGTAGGCCTAAACCGTTGAGGTGTTCTTAGAAGAGAGAGAAGCTGAATTGGTGGTGGTTCCGGTGAACGCAGAATTAAACGTAGCTCTATTTTTCCGATTCCTTGTCGAATGAACTCTATTATTCACAGAGAAACGGCTCGAAATTTGCAGAGCCTCCATAGAGTGAGTAGTGAGTGAAGAAGTGATCGAAGAAGAAGCTCGAAACCTTTGTCTCGATCTTCGTTTTATCCGTTTTTGTTTGTTGCAAAGAATCAGCCTTTTGATTGGTTCCGTTTTATCCTTTCAGTGACGTGTTCGATTATTAACTGCCGTGGATGTGTTCATTTAACAATACGACGACGTTTGTTGTAATTCTTGACTTGTTATTTGACATCAAAGCAAAGCAAAGACATTTTTAAATGTTCAAAACTCTTAAACAAAGTTTCTAGCTAGTACATTTTGATGACAGAAGGAGACAATTTCAGTCGATTTATTAGTTTTGCTCCCCCTGTGTAAATTAATGCTTTCTTTGGGGTTAGCTACTGATATGTGTGGATTGTGGAATACAAAGTTATAACAAAATTCTTACTAATTTATTTAATGGTGACCACGTCCTAGTAACTCTTTTTTTTGTTAACCAAGGTGTATTGTTGTTACATCAGGTTCTTTGCAACAAAAATGTATTCCTATTTGTTTTGGTTACCACTGAGAGTATATTGAAATGTTCTTATCATTTTTATTCTCAATTTCATGCTGTTCGAATGTAGAAAGTAAACTCTTATATCATGGCATTGATTAACAGAGTTTGTAGTGTCTAGGAAGAAGGAGAAACGTCAGAGGCTGCATATGGTGAGTAAACAATACTCTCAACTGTTTTGAAAAAAAACAATAACTACTTAGGTTCGATTACGCTCGTTCCTTTCTTCCTTACAAGTTGGTTTCTGCCCTCAAACTGGTAGCTACTCTCCTTGTTCCCGACATTGATAATATCACTCTTTGACTAACTTTAACATGTTCATGTTCATTTCCTTTTGTTCTCTGTTAAGTTTTCTCCATGGTGTCCCAACTTTGCATGGTTTTACAAGTACCAATGCAATTAACGTATGCTTTAAAAGGATATCTTTCATCGAAACGGGATACAATATTGGAAGTTCAGCTAATGCGATGTCGACACGTGTGGTACGGTAACATCGTACAAAGTCAAAGTCTGGCATGGAGGCAGATTGGAACTTCTCCACACATGGGTGGAGCAAGACCAAGAAGTAGTGATAAGAGGATGTGTTTCATCTGCATTTAGCTCATTCGATTCTGATGAGAGTGATGATGACATTAAGTATTGAGCTTAACAGAGGAGTTTCACCAATCGTATTAAAGGCTGTTCACTTGTAAGTTATTTGACAGTAAACACACCCGAAGCTACAAATACAGTTGGGTTGGGGAAAAAAAGAAGGATACATAGGGCAAAATTAAAGGGAGAAGAAGATAATTTGTTACTAGAGCATGGGAAATTAATCTGAATTAGACATAGACATAGAAAGATATTATAAGAGACGTACATAACTAATCCACCACTAATTCCCCCCATCGGGGTGAGACTTTACTTTGATCATCAGCCTCACATCCTCAGCATAATACTAGCAAAAGCAGGCCAATTCTTGGCACGGGTGTTGGATGTGTCAAAGTCTGGTTCTACTTGATTGAAGTATTCTTTAGCCGCATCTATGCCTTTAGTCTGAGCAATGAGATCAACGTAAACAGCAAGCTCCCAAGTAGAAAACTCCATCTTCTTCTTTTTATCCATCCACTCAAAGATCTATCAACAATACGTCCAACAAAACAACCAAAATAAAAATCAAATAAATACCAAGGAAAGAATTTAAGAAAAAAAAATGAGAATTCAATAACCTCGAAGGCATATTCAAATTTGCCGTCTTTGATAAGCTGTTTGGCCCAGTCGACGAGATCTTCCTTGGTCACATAAACACCCTTCTTCTCTTCCTCGCTTGTGATGAAATCTAAGGTCTCAGTTATAAGAGACTGCAGCTTCCCGAAAATACAAGGAGGTTTATTTCCTGTCGGAAACGCAGGTGTAGTGATCTGGCAGTTGGCGTTCTCAGCAGAAGAAGAAAAAGAAAACGGAGCCACCACTATTCTCGCCATCTTCGTCTCTCTCTTAAAGAGATGGAGAGAACCTGATGCAATACGGCGCAAATTAAACATTTTTCTTAATCCCAATTGCCGCCTACAAACAAACCCCTATCGTCTCTATTTATATTTTCTCTTACTTTGGCCTTTTAGTTACGGCGTTGGCCCAACCTAAGAAAATATTCTAATCTCGATCACTTGAAATGCAACAAGAGACGCGAGGGTTTATAAAAGAAAACAGACAATTTTGTATAAAATTTATTTAGTGGATTCGTCTACTGAGCAATCTTATACTATAAAGCTTGTAAATATAACCAACACCCAAACATCCATCCCCCTGTAAAATTTTACTCAAAAAGTTCATATATAAAAATAAATTCAGTCTTTGTGTTTCACTCTCTAACATGTTTTTATAATAACAAACTGATACAATACAATTAATTTCTGCTGACAAAAAAAACAAAAAACAAAAACAAAAAGACTCTTCCTTAAAAACCACGCAAAGGTGAATAGATGTCTTGTTTATCTAGAATGATCATAGAGGCTCTATCGTTCGTTCATGTATGTGACAACAAAGGAGGAACAGAAAAACAGCCGAAGCTAATTGTTATTCTCATAGTCATCAGTAATCCACCAAGTTGAGAGATTTTTTACTCAACAGTTAAAACAAAAGAATCACACTGATAAAGATGCTTTCAAATCTTCAACATAAAAATAAAAATCACACTAAAATTGCGACAAGAGACGCAAGGATTTAATGAGGAAACTAAGATGACACTGTTGGACAAAAAAGGGGTCAAGTGGTCTACGGATCTGCGGTCTTGGAAAACTAATGATAAAATAGGATTGGTAGGAGGTTGGCAAGAGTTCTTCCAAGCTAACGGTGTGAAGACAGGTGAATCTATCATTCTGAAGCTGATATGGGAAGGAGGCAAAAGTTGTGTTCTCAAGTTCTGCTCTAAGGTGAAAAACGATACCAAAATGAAACTGTGTTGTGTACGTATGGTTTCGCTTTTTTAAATTCACATGACCAATGAAAATGAATCAACGTTTGGCCTTTTATTGTAGTTTGGGATTTGCGATGGTTTTTTCTGTCAACGGGATTTGTGAATGTTATATTAACATTAGATATGATCTACATACCTGCAAAACAAGTTTACAAGATACCAAGATCTTGTGATGTCTAGCATATTGTCAATGGTTAACACTTAACACACACTAGAGGAGATTAGTTACATCATATATAGGAACTAATCTGGGTTAGATGCCTGTGTGGTCTAATCAAGTGAGGGTTAGATGCCTGTGTGGTCTAATCAAGAGTTATTCCCATTAACAGTAAAAAAAACTAATTATTATTTGATTGGAAACACGATTGCACGAACAGTAGGCGTTCATGCTCGATAAACATTGTGCTAATGAAGAATCAAAACATTGTGCTAATGAAGAATCAAATCATCGATCCAATTAATAATACAGCAACGTTAGACTCACAACAACTAATGTTGCCAAAGAACACATTTTTGCAACGATTACAATACCAGACTCTTGCAACGATTATAATAACAGACCCTTGCAACGATTACAATAAAAAACTCTTCCAACAATCTCTTTCACTCATACATGCAGATAAGATCTTTGATGACAAAAAAAAAGACAAGCTTGATGAAGTGAAGCCATAGCAAAAAAGTTCCTGGATAATCTTATCAGTGATTGGATTCGAATGGAACCCAACAGGGATATCTGATAACCGAAGTGACAAAATATTTTGTGCCAAATCCCAAATGAATTTCAATCCCAACGTTGCAAGGATAAAGCTTTAACAACACATTTTTGCAACGATTACAATACCAGACTCAAGGTGTCAACAAGAGACGCAAGGATTTAATTGATTTCTTTGTTTTATTTTGTCATGCTCAAAGAACAAAACAAAGAAAAGCAAAACGGTTTACAAAGATGAAGTACATAATTATTGTTTTGGACGAGAGATTAAAACAAAGGATAACAGAATAGTGGATATGATGATAACACACAAAGTAATTCCAACCCTCAAAGAAACTGAGGCCGCGGAACCGAACGGCGTTTACCAATCCATGGCCTTTCTTTACCCTTACCGTATTTCCTACCATATTCACACATCCTCACCACAATACTAGCAAAAGCAGGAAAATTCTTGGCACGGGTGTTGGATTCGTCAAAGACTGGTTCTACTTGATTGAAGTATTCTTTAGCCGCACCTATGCTTTTAGTCTGACAAATGAGATCAACGTAAACAGCAAGCTCCGAAGGAGAAAACTCCATCTTCTTCTTTTTATCCATCCACTCAAAGATCTATCAACAATATGTCCAACAAAATAACCAAAATAAAAATTAAATAAATATCAAGGAAAGAATTAAAAAGAAAAAAAAAAAGAGAATTCGATAACCTCGAAGGCATATTCAAATTTGCCGTCTTTGTTAAGCTGTTTTGCCCAGTCGACGAGATCTTCCTTGGTCACATGAACACCCTTCTTCTTCTCCTCCTCCCTTATGATGAAATCTAAGGTCTCACCGACAAAAGGCTTCATCTTCCCGAAAATACNTCCTCCCTTATGATGAAATCTAAGGTCTCACCGACAAAAGGCTTCATCTTCCCGAAAATACAGCTCTTTTCAATAACAGGAAAAGAAGGTTTCGCAAACGCAGGACGCTGCCTGCTGGCTTTCTCAGAAGAAGAAGAAGAAAACGGAGCCACCACCACCATTCTCGTCTCTCTCTTCCAGAGATGATGGAGAGAACCTGTTGCAACACGACGGCGCAGATTAAACATTTTTCCCTAAACCCTAATTTTCGATAACGCTATTCTCTCTATATTTATATTCTCTCTCTTCGTTTGAGATTCTGGTGACGGCGCAAATTAAGTAAGTTTGTAATATTTGAGAGAATATAAATGGAGAGAATATTACGGGAAATGTTGCGGGTGAAGGAGAGGATTTGAGAAATGTTCTTTTGTCTCAAGGGGCTTTGCCACCTTTAGCACGAATGATTTTTCCCGACAAGGGTTCGACAGTAAGAACAGCTGCATGGGCGTTGTCTAATTGATTAAGGTGTGAAAAAGTCTGTCGCTTGTTTTATCACATTGGTTATTATCACAAATCCATTATTACATAGTAGTAATCTCATCATCGATTAATATAGCAGCAAAACTTGTCAGAGTCGATGGGATAATTGACGCCATTGTCCGACACTTGAAGAAATCGTGATCAAAGTTTCGTCTCTCTTATTGCAGCAAATTATTAGCTTCATGTTTGCTTCGTACTGATTCTTGAGCTTTATGCAGGTCTTTTGCATGTCATCGAAATTCTATTTTTCAACTTAAAGTGGATATTTTTATCGAAATATTATTGGTTTTTGGATTCAGCGTTGAAGAAATTGCCATGGAAATTGCTTGGATCGTTGTGTACCTTTCTGCCCTCTCAGATATCGCTACAAGTATGCTTTTGAAGGGAGGCATTCTTCAACTAATAGTCGAAAGATTAGCAACTTCAAATAGCCTGAAACTTCTCGTCCCGGTAACATTCCGAGAGATCTAATTTTTCCAAGAGACAGGTTTCTAGTTAGTACAGTTCATATATCACCATGGATCATGCTATATTCGAGAAATTTCTTTCAGGTCACATTTATTTCATTTTTACCCATATGAGCATATGGTTGATTGCGAAGAAAAGATAGAAGTGGAGACGGTGGAAGCGGCAGAGGAGGAGATAACTGGGGCAGGGAATAGAGTGATGGTGGTGGTGGATAAAGTAGTCTTTGAAAGACACATGGGAATCTCAAAACTATCTTTTCCTCTTATATTTCTCCAAACCCTTTATAAAAGGTTATATCTCTTTTCACATTTTAAATTTCATCATCAATACATTTTGAATCATTTTTTTATTGTCATATTGGCTGATCAGCGAGCCTCGGTATAAATGCACTTAGTATTGTTTGCTTTCTAAAGATCTTGAACTTGTTATAAATGCAAGAAGAACCGGAAACGTGAAGTTAAGACCGATGAACTCGTCCATACACTAAAGAAACTCTGCCAAAAAAAGCGACCGGGGGTGAGTCCATATTCTATTGTTTGTGGCTTTTAAAAACGCTAAAATGCAATCATGGGTAATTATAATAACAGATAGATGTAGGGTGCAACTGGAATGCATTTTTTTGGAATAGAAACTTTCTAAATGCTTAATTCCTTTTTATTCCACAAAATGTTCACCAGTTGCAAAGAAAAAAAAAAGGAATGTGTATTCCATCTCATTTCATATTATTCCTTTCCATTCCAAAAAAAATTTCAACCTCCATTTGAAAAATCATTCCATGTTAAAATAGTTTTGGAACAAATGGAATACTAATTCCATTCCATTAGATTCCATTAATTACCATTCTTTTAATTCTACTTATTCATTTTACTAACATCCAGTTACAGCCGTAGAGATAACAAGGCTAGAAGTAAAAGAGAAAGATAAAGGTGAGAAGATAGTGGAAGAAGCTAAAGAACAACAAGTGACCCTCTTAGGTTCTGAATGGGAAAAGCAGATCAAGCGGTGCAGATTAAGCAGATCATGCAGAACAAGCAGGAGAAATGCAGATCAAGCGGATCATGCAAGAGAGATGCAGATCAAGCGGACCATGTATTGCAGATCATGCAGGAGAGATGCCGATCGAGCAGACCATGTATTGCAGATCAAGTAAACAATGTAATTATATAGTTGTAAATGATAAAACAGTTTAAATAAAACAAAATATAAGTTTAAATAATAAAAATTACAATAAAATATATCAAACCACATAATATAGAAATATACTATATAAGCAACAATAAATCTTGCACCATGGTCCATGATAGTTTTTATATTGTTAAATTTGTAACTAAAATAGAATGAAATTGTTGTATCTACATGTTAAATGTTCTAAAACCATGTTTCTACCATTTTAAAATCAATAAATGAAAAAATTAAATTTACAGAAATACACATCTTTTCCATTAGTATACATATTTAAAATATATTACCATATATTTGCATATATATAATTTACATAAGTGTAAAAATATTTGATAAAAGTAAAAATAAAAATAAATAGATAATAATAGTTTTTGTATTGTTAGAACTATAAATTAAATATAATGAAAATATGTTACTTATAGAAGAATATTAAATATATTAATAATTTGTAACAAAATCAGTCATTAGTCAAAAAAAGGAAAAATTGGTGAACATCACCAAATATGTGGTGGTAGGATCTGCATGTGGGAGATCTGCTTTTTTCAAAAAAGACAAAAAAAATTGTACTGCTAGCAGTTCTCCTGCACAATAATTTTTTTTTTTAAAAATTGTTGAATGGTGTTTCAAAAGCAGTTCTCCTGCAATCTAGATGATCTGCCTTTGTATTGTCATCCCCATTCATACCCTTAGTAAAGCGATGCAGATGGAAGAAACGGGGTAGCCGATCTGGTTCTCAAGTATTGCCTAGACAAGGATTTTACGTGACTCATGCTTTGATGAATGTGAATATATAGATATCTAATTTGTCTAGCATGATTAAAGAGAATCTATCGTTCATGTATGTAAGTTCACAAAGGAGGAACAGAGAAACAGCTGAAGCTAAGTGTTATTATCATATATACTCATTGTTCTTGTAAGTTGTAAAGAGATCAGGTCCTTGTAACTGCCATTTCTTGCTCCACTTTGCCTAAAGAAAGATCTGCCGCCTAAAAACATGTCTCATTTCTTAATAAAAAATTAAACAAAAGAATCACACTGATAAACAACATGCTTCCAAGTCCTCAAGAACATAAATGAATATAAGCACACACCCAAAAACCCATAAATAATATAAATCTATAAAGAGCATGAGATGTGAGACCCCATCAAAAGAAAAGAAAAGAGGTCATCATGAATGTTCAATATTTTAACAACAAATGTTGATTTGTGGCAAGAGACGACTTCTTAGAGCTGTTCATCTTACTATTTCCTTCACTAACAAAGGAAGACCAGAGAGATACTTTATCCACATCCTTCTTATTCTCATCGAGCCAAGACTCCATGACTCCTACACGTTGTCTCGGTGTGCTCAGCGATCTAAACTTTTCCTTTGCAGACTCTGTCACGCTCATGCAGGACTGAAAGCCACTTTGGAACCAGCTCTCGTCCTCCAATAGACTCTGCTCAAAACGGCTGAAAGATCTCCTCGGGAAAGAGAACGGAGAGTCTTGTCCATCACCTGAGTCTTGTCTCTGCAATGTTCTAAGCTTTAGTTTTGTGGGGACAACCATTTCAGACTTGGACTCGCCCCAATGTTCAAGCCTACAGCTTCTCATCCCCATGTCCTTTGTGTACAATGACTCCAGAAGCATGTGTGGACTTCTTCTTTCCTGTAATAAAAAAAACTATACTTGAGACTCCAAACCGGTTATATAAAGATCCCAAGAGAGTGAGAGTGAGCTTACCCGATGAGACCGAGAGTATTTTAACATACGCTCACGCTTGACCACACCTTCTTGCTTCCTCAACCATATGGCTTTTATGTCTTCCTTCGTCAGTGCGCTACTGTCCCATCTATTCTGACCGTTACACATGGAATGTTTTGATACCTTGAGTTCTTCTTTGATCTCAGTTTTGGTCTTAGACAAGTGTTTTCTCTGGATGAGGCTTGATGTTGAAGCTTTGTTAGAAGAAAGTTTTCTCCTAACAGCTCGGCCACGGACAATGGCTTGAAGCCTTACAAGTGCCTTCAGTGCTCGCAACGCTTTCCTCGCCTGTTTTGTAACCAATACACAAAAGATCAAACACTTGCAAAGAAACTAAGCTTTAGACAGAGAGAGAGTGTCTAACCAGATAAGCCCTGAAGGCACTCTGAATCTTGATAGCTGCCAAATTAGGATCACTCTTCTTGACAAAATGTTGTGACGGGAAGGCGTTTTCCGCCATCCGGACAACCTCAGCAGCTGCCTTGGCCGCTGCAACGGCCGCCTCGGCTGCTGCTGCCGTGGCAATGGCTACGTTCATGGCGTGTTTTCTTTGATCCTCTGTTGCTTTGTTCAAAGTCCTTGTCTCTTGCACTGGACTTGCAATCTGATGTCTCGGCTTTAGTCTTCTGAACACCCATCGCAATCTCCTTGGCTTCTAACAACAAAGAACAATTTTAGATTCAGAACACATGGACACTAGTCTATGGTATCACAAGAGGAAAGGAACAAAACCAGAGGAAAGGAACAAAACCTTCTCTGATTTTGCTTTGGCCTCGCAGATGAATAGCCGTTTTATCCAACCGAACCATGACCTCCTCTTTGCCATTACAATGAAGTTCCCTGGTAAAAGATTATAAAGCCTCTTATGATAACTTGAAGACAACAGCCATTAAAGATCATCAAGATAATCACAATGAGTATCTATATATTGATTCATTTCATTCTATGTTTCAACATCATTATCATTAGACTCATCATAAGAACAAAACCTAAATATGGTTCACATAAGCAGAGTAAACAATGATGTAACAATGCATTGCCTAATAGGATGAGGCAGAGGAACACAAAAACAGAATCTCCCTTTACCTGTGAACACAATCTGGTGAATCAAATGTTGTGGAGGATAGAAAAGAAGTGATGATGTGGAGATTCTGACACTTGTGAAGAGATGAGTTCAACTGATGTCTAAATATAGAACCCTCTGTATCTCCTTTACCACCTGTCATTCTCACTTTCTATGATTGCTGACTTGTTCAAACCCCCTTCCAACTCTCCTTTTTTCTTTTGCTTCTTAACCAATCACTTGACATTGGTCCACTTTTATTTAACACATTACAAAATATACTATTCATTTCATGAATTCTTTCTCTATTGCCACTTTTGGCTTGTGATAAAAGAACATGTGGCTTGTCAACGTATCTATACTTACAAAAACTTAAGAAATTATGTAAAGATGTAAAGTTGTATCATATCATATTTTAATGTAATTGTTGTTATGATATCGCCATGAAACATACATAAAATGGAACTGGTGAAATATTCTTGCTTCAAGAGAAAAGAAAAATAATGAGAACAATGAGTGATAGTACAGTTTAATCATTGATAGAGAAAGCAAAATAAATATATCGAGCTTTGAAGGGGGTTGGGGTTTTTGTCTTTAAATCAATAACTATTTTGGGCTTTGATTGTTGGGGGAAATTAAAACTCGAGAATGATGATTATTTTTCAAGGATGAATGTTTATGTCTACTAGAATGAAATTATATAAAAAAACTAGAGTGACAGTTTTAATTAAGAGAAAAATATTCTTTAACAGATGATTGAACTTCGTTTTTTCTTCTAAATTTATATCTTAAAGAAACATTTCTTCTTTTATAAAATATAGTGTATGAACAATCTATTACTTTACCAAACATGTAGCTCATATCATCTATTACTTTACAAAATTCCATAATATTTAGCTCAATTTATCACAAATCTAGTTACCGGATAAAAAAATAATTAAAGCTGTTGGTGGTCCATATAGACCTAAACTCGTTGTTGAGTAGATCATTACAACTTTAGTTATCACGTCACTGAAACAATGATGAGCCATGTGATGTGATTCATACGTGATATGAACAAAGAGTGAGCTCTAGGTTCAACTGGCTTTTAAATAATGCATTTTGAGTACAAGGATCCTTTTGAGTTGTTATACAGTCCCACCACTCTTTTAACACCTTTTAATCAAATCCATTGCTGTTTATTTTCATTCATTTTAATGAGAACAAATAGTTACAAAGTTCATATAGTGTAGATAAATTATTATCATCAATCAGTTAAATCATCATATCAGGTAAAGATATCATATAATCTCTTACAAAAATCATGTTGTGTCTAATCCTTTGTTTGTAATTATTAATATAACCATATAATTTTGAAATGTAAATTTCAGTTGAAGCTGCCTATACTATACAAATAAATACAATTTCAAAACATATATTTTGGAAGATGGTTTTTCTCAACATAATATTTTTATAGTTCCTAAAAAGAATTAAGGAGGGAAGACTCATCATCATCAAAGCTAAGCTTGATTCTTTACCAAAATAAGGAATATAGTTGCAAGCAAAAATAAGAAATTGAAAAGAAAAAACAATGAACCAATAATGAGATCATAAAGGATTATATGTAGCTAAGATCGCATGATCTGTTTCTTAGATCACAACATGGCATTTATAAATATTATCTTTATTCTTTTAAATTAGAAGCACACATTCGTCATTACATTTCAAAGAATGTGGACATTCTCCACAACCTAGTCATCATCATTCAGTGACCCATTAATAAAACATGATATTATCTCTACTGTGTGACCAAAATCATTTTTATAAATCAAAAACTTAAGAGCCACTGTAAAATTTCAAATTGTTTAGCACTTTTAGATTGAATCTCTGTCTTAGATGTTCATCATCAATCACAATCTTTCTACTAACCGAGTTAATCATAGAACGTAAACTGAAAACGCACACGCAGAAACCTGGTCGTTACAAAAGGCACAATCTTTCAATAGCTAAACCGTAATTCAATGGCCATGAGAGGTCCATCAATGGTCGGAAGAAAAACACTAAAGCCCCTTAATGTAAACAAACCATAATCCAATTGCTATAACACCAAAGTGATATCAGAGACCAACACACTAACTGATTATTATTACCATAAGCTACTTACTGCGTAAAGAGACATCACAGTTACAATCATCACATGTTTCCTTCTTCTAACAGAGAAGCAGAAGAAGAAGAAGGCCAAGACAGCTGAAAGTAAGGCAACACTTTGCAGTAATCCCAAACGAATGAAGACCCTCGTCCTTGGTACTTAACTTCTTCAACCCTCTGATTCTTTGTGTCAAACACAAAGATATGCGAGTCACATCTGATGAAAACCGACTCCGAGTTCTGGTTAAAGAACGCAAGCAGCTGAGTCTCTTTAGTCCTCGTGTTGAACCTCGCAGACTCCACAGGGTTCATCCTCCACATCGCCTTGAAATTCAACTTAAACTGAATACTCCACTCAAGCACATCGCTCACCTTCTCCAGCTTCCATATCTCCATCACAGACTTATTACTCCATCCATATTGCAAACACCCATCAGATGATTCTCCCAGCACCTGCTCATCATAGTTAAACGTCTTCGGAAGCTTTATCACATCGATCCTCTTCTCCTCATCGTTTGTGTCGTAGATAGCAACTTTACCTCCAGTAGCATACCAATACACCACGCCTCCTATCACTCTCCCTGCAGTCCACGGAGTGAGAGAGATAGTCTCACCGCAAGTCAGCTCAGAGTAGCTCCACGTGGTGGTCTTAGACGAATAAATCTCCACTCTCACCTTACTACTCTGAGCTGCATAAGAAACACACTCCCCACGCACCACCTTGTAGCTAAACCCCTGAACAGGACAATCCTCAGTGATCAAAGACATAACCACCTCCTCAAAATGAGCCCTATGACGAGGGATCTTAAGCTGCTTCTTGGTCCTCGGATCCCACAAGTAGTAAGCTTTCGGATGTCTTCCACAGAGAAGTACACCGTTGGATGAGTCAATGAAATAACCAAGCTTCTTGAGTACACCAGAGGTCTCCACCTCGTCTCCCAAACTGCTGGTGGAGAGGAGAGGCATGGAGGACTCGGAGCGTGGGCGGCGTACTCGCTCCACGTGTTGCTTCCCGACGTAGGAGGTGTTGCAGATGAAGAAGCCGATGAGGTGGAAGGTTGGTTTCCATCTGGCGAGGTAGGCGTGGCGGAAGAAAGGGCTGGAGATGATCTGGAGCCAGCGCTTTGAGACGAGGATGAGCTTGTAGGTCTCCTCGGGTGGTAAGAGGAGGAGGATCTCTGAGAGAGTGTCGAAGGTGTTGAAAACCTCGTGAACACTCAGGTTAGAAGCCATCCCCATTCTTGTTTTCACCCTGACAGACATTGAAGGAAGAAAAAAAACTGTTTCTTTTGATCATCAGTAAAGAGAATCAAACCAAACCAAAGCAATGCAATCAGACAATAAACACAGATCAAATGATAAAGTAACAATCTTGTTTGTAACCTGACAGAACAAGACATTGCAGAAAAAAAAAACTGTTTCTTTGATTATTAGTAAAGAGAACCAAACCAATGCAATCAAACAATAAACAAACATCAAAAAAAAAAAACATTAGAGATTCATAAGGTGCAGAGAAAACCTAAATCAATTTCACAAACCCTAGAGATAACAAGAACAAGCAAACCCTAATTTCTTTAATCACCACTAAGAACCCTAACAATCTACGAATTGCGAAAGAGAATCTAACAAACGGCATGCAATTTTACAAAAAGAATCTAACTTTTCGCTTACCCAGAGTGAAATCGTCGGAAACCCTAATCACAAAGTTGCATTTGAATGATTAACGAAGGATTTTCGAAGAGTGAGAGAGAAAGAGAAGAGACCTTGAGGGAAGAGGGAGTGTGGAGAAGAAAGCTTTGTAAGGCGAATCAACTTACCTCGCAGTGACATGATGTCAACATGTATAAAAGGACCCGGGCTCGCAG
>OVBX01004479.1:0-14569 GCA_900406325.1 Erucastrum elatum
CATTATAACACGAAAACGTCAACCGTTTGGTTTATTTAGAACATCCGAAACCGAACCACACTGCTTTTATCGGACCGATTTCCATTCGGTTGATCGGTTGTCGGATTATTTGCCCACGTCTAGCTGTTCCTTTGCCCCTTTTCAGACAAATTTTGAAGCTTTATCTACAATGTTTTCTGAGTCGAAATTCTCGATTTTAAAAGATTAATTACAACTCACCAAAAGACACCTCTACAGAACATTGTTGAGAGTCTTCTAGGTGATGAGAATGATGTAGTTTACGCCTCGGCATTGAAGCTAAAGAAAGAGACCGCATAAACGGTGAAAGTGCTAAAGGTTGATGTTTTCAGAACTTTCTCCCTGATGGTTGACAGATATAAACCCGGTTTCACTCTATGATATCAAACTACCGTTCATGAAACAATAGCTTGTAGTCCAAGGTATAGATTCTGGACTGAAGAAAGAATATTAAACAGAGAATTACACAGAAATTACTCAAGGTTCAAGACGAAACAACACACACTTTTCGAAGGAATCTAAGAAACAGCAGAAACTGTGAGCTTTATACTCTGTTTCTTCGTCAACAGCTACTGCCAAGCGTCATCTCTTAACGACTCTAACAAACTTGCCACGTCACGGATCCTCTGTTTCTCTGTAACAATGGTTTCCGAGGTCAAATTCACAGATACCAAACTTTCGAGACTAATTCACCAAGACCTGTGATCCACAAACTAACATAAAAATATATGTCCTTCTCTACTGACTTTGTTCAAGGATCAAACCTCGAGAGAGAAGAGAAGAACACGTACACTGGAATAAGTAACTAACGACGTCGTTTATGAAATTAAAAACTCTAGAGCTTACGCTACACTAAAAAGGCCGTTATGATAGCAAATGCAAAGTATTGGGCCTTAATTTTAATAATGGGCTCGGACACGTAACTGATCAGAATCCTCCATAACAATCCAGAAGAAAGATAAAAAGCTGAAGCAAAATCAAACTGATATCGAGCCCTCGAATCGTTGCCTCTTGTGTTTGTTTCTCTCTGCTTCTGACACTAGTCTTTCAAGAACACGAGTCGATTTGATAGCAGCGATTAGGTACTTAATTTCACTCTTCTCTGGTCTTCTTCTCTATCAGTCGCTTAAATTAGGGTTTACCAAAGTTTCGGCCTTTCCTCGTTCCAGTAGTGTTTACATTGTAGTTTTTGTTGGGTTTTGTCTTAACTCTCTACTTTGATCTTAAAGCTTATACCTTTTTGGGTTGAATGTGTGATGTCTGCAGGAACAGATTATGATGATTAGGGTTACGAATGTGTTATTCTCTATCAGTCGGTGAAACTAGGGTTTCCGAAAGTTTTAGCGTCTGCTCCTGAGCTCTCTCTCTCTCTAGGCTCTATCAACCACGATGGAAACAAGCTAGTTAGTTCGATTCTTTGATTGATTAATTCTATTAACCATACTACGCTGTGTTTCTTAAACTTTAAGCAGCTCCTAATCGTATTTTCTTTTCTTTTTTTTTTTATTACAGCTGTGGTCAAAGTTTGGACATGATCAGTAAGTTGCCGGATGGTTTACTTGTGAAGATCTTGTCTTCACTTCCAACTACAAAAGAAGTAGTAGCCACCAGTGTTCTGTCTAAGCAGTGGCGGTCTCTTTGGAAGATGGTGCCCAAGCTCACGTTTAGTTACAAGGGTGGCAATGATATTCAGGGGTTTTCTGATAGTGTTCGGAGGACTATGCTTTCACTTGAAGCTACGTATCTACAGAGTTTTCATATGGATGTTTCACTAGGCGAGGATGATTGTATGGATGATTTTGGAGAGTTAGTTGGAATCGCATGTGGACTCCATGTCCGTGAGTTGGTACTCGAACTGTTTCGCCCAGGTTTAAACAGTTATCCTATCACCGTGGATAACTGTCAGTCTCTGGAAACCTTGAAACTTCGTGGTCAGTATGGTTCCATTGCTCTAGTGGTCCCTTCTCCCGTTTGTCTGAAGTCTTTGAGAACTCTGCACCTTAAAGATGTGTTCTACAATGACGATCAATCCGTTGTGAACCTTTTGAGTGGCTGTGTTCTTCTTGAAGATTTGTTTGTTACTCGAAGGGGTCATGATGGTGTGAAGAGCTAACCATAGAAGACAACGTCTCTGATGATTCTGCTGACTACGTGATAAACTCTCCTTCTTTGAAAAAATTGACGATTGCGGCGATTGACAAGACTATCAAATCTGAATTACTGAGGATTAATGCACCTGAGCTGGTGGAGGCAAAAATTTGGACCCATGCTGATTTTCTGCGGGGAGAATCACTCTCTTCAGTCAAACGCCTTTCCTTGAGTATATCACGAATGAAGGTATGGTCTTCTCTCTTGTAATGATTTGAGTTTGTTGTTATATTGTTTGTGGATCATTACTAATACTACCGTCTAATTGCATATATTCAGGTTCCTGCTGATAGCATCTTCAATCGGCTGGAATATTTGCAGCTGTTTACAGAGTGTCTACCTTCCTGGAATCCACTTATGGTCATGCTTGATAAGTCTCCTAATTTACAAGTTCTCGAGATCATCGGTGTAAGCATTGCGCAAGTTCCATCTTTCATAAAATTAAATTCGCAGCAGCTCGGTTTAAGGGTGTTTGGATAATCTATTAATCTAATATAATTGTTGTTTGTTTCAGGAACACGATCGTGAACTGACATGGAAGGAACCAAAACATGTTCCTCAATGTTTTCTCCATCTTAAGAAATTAGACTGGCAGGTAAGGGGATTAACATACGGAAAAGAGGTGGCCGCATACATCCTATTGAATACAGAGAGTTTGGAAAATGTTATTTTGCGCATTGACTACGACCCTTACTTCGACGAGGAAGATAGAATTCAGGTGTGGCAATACTTCAAACGATGGTGTCCACTTGATTGTGAGTTTGAGCTTATAACATAAGTGTTATGCAGCACAACTTCATACGGTTGGACTTTCTTTATGTCTTATTATGGTTCCTAATTTGTTTAGTTGACTAGCAATCATTGCTCTTGCATTTGCAACATTTTATTTATTTGGTAACTGAAAAAAGTAACCATTAACGTTCTTTCTATAACCAAAAACTAGGAGAACCTCAAAGTGAGATTTTAAACCTTGTGATATCTATCTCATTACTACAACATAAACATTACACATAAGAATCTGAATCTCGTTCAACCAGAGAGAAGTGTGTATATCGTTTCATAACAAACTTGAGTTTAAACAAATACATTGGAATATCCATGTCTAAGAAAATTTTCTATGTCTCTGTATTTCGTGTCCTGAGCTGTTCAAGAACTTAAAACCTCAGAAGATTTGGAATTTTTCAGCAGCACCATGCTCTTCAACAATTGGTGTACAAACAATTTTGTCATGAGCACAAGCTCTTCCACAATTTAGCACTAATAATTCATCCTCTTTTTTTTTTGACATGTAAATTGTATAATTTGTCTCGTTGATGAGCAAACTGATCATCAAGAAGGCCAAAATCAAATGGTCCTCTACTTCTTTCACATTATGTAAAATGGTAAAATATCTCGTGTCTATCCTCTTCTTCATGATCACTCTCTTGAATCGTCTGGTTCTTCACGCTTTCTTGCTCAACTCTTAAAGTCAGTTTGTTCTGTTTGCATAACTCTGTCAATATCCACAGATTCTGTCATGCGAACAATCTCTGGAGTCGATTCCTGTCAAAAATTAAACCTTTGACGACAGCAACACACAGGCACACAGCAAAGGTGAAGCACGGTTAACTGATTTTCGGAAAATATCAGAGGCATCGACTTCTCATTAATTGTGTCTCTGGAAGTTTATCAGCGGTTGCTCTTGCTCTGGCTTTTTTTTAGTTGGAGTTATATGTTTTTCTTTTTTCTTTGAGTTTGAAATGCTAGAGCAAATCGGTTCGGTTACTTTGAGTTTAGAATTATAAATTAAGTATTTTGAATTATTTCGGTAGTTATTTCGGTTTTATTACTGTTTAATCTATAAAAATATACTTTGAGTTTAGAGAGTTGCTATATAATTATGTTATGAACATGTGTTGAAAAGTTTAGTTTCTTAAACCGGTAAAGTAGATATATTTTCAATTAATAATTAAATTTTTTATTATATAATTAACCATAAATTAACTTTAATAATAAAACTATCATTATCTGTTGTTTCCTTTATTAAATATAAACTTATGAAATATTAAGATAATACAATATATATATATATTGATTAATTAAACCAATAAAATATTATCATTATCTCAATCCATTTTTAAAAAATCTTCTAAATTATCACCAAAATTTAATTTTATTTACTTTTTATTTGTTTTGTTCTTATTTGGGTTTTGTGTGTTTTAGTGTTTTTGATAATTTAATACATACTTCTGGTTCAAAAATACAAAATAGATTAAAAGAGACTAAAAGTTCACATTGTTACTTTACTTTATGCTTAAAATATTTAATATGTAATTTTACTCTTATGATCTCATAGTTTTATAGTTTTTTTGTGCTGAGGAGACGTAGATAAAAATAAAAATTAAAAAAAACTAAAATAATTAAGAATATAAAGAATAAATTATCGTGATATTTAAATCATAATATATATATTAATAAATATTAATAACATGATTTTATCCGCACATGATTACGTCTGCATGTGCGGACAAAGCACAAAGCACCTAGTAAAAAATAAAATTGAAAAACTATTGAAGTTTAGTAAATCTATTTTTTTTGTAATTTTATATAAAAATTATATATGTTATACATATATAAATATAATCATAACTTAAATATTTTAAATGTTGTTCAAAAAAAAACTTAAATATTTTAAATATATAATAGGTACGGATCCGTATAGGATACCCAAACCATAAATTTCACTATCAGATCTGTCCAGATCCGCTGGATCCAAAAAATCACTATCCAGATTCGGACCTTCGGATATCTGTTTTGATAGTCAATGCAAAGTATTGCAAACTAGTCTTTCAAGAATTGAGGATCAAAGATTTGCGATGGACTACGAATCGTTCTGATAGCAGCGGTTAGTTTCCCTAAAATTGTGTAGACAAAGCAACCTTCCCTCCTCTTCGTCTCTATCAGTTATTGAAATTAGGGTTTACGAAAGTTTTAGCCTCTGCTCCTGATCTCTCTCTCTCTCTCTACCAACCACTATGGAAATAAGGTAGTTAACTTGATTCTGTAATTGATTAGTTCTATGAACTTTTAAGCAGCTCCAAATGGTATTTCCTTTTTTTTTTTTATTACAGTTGCGGTCAATGTACGGACATGATCAGCCAGTTACCAGATGCTTTGCTTGTGAAGATCTTGTCTTCACTTCCAACAACAAAAGAAGTCGTGGCCACAACTGTTCTGTCTAAACAGTGGCGGTCTCTTTGGAAGATGGTGCCTAATCTCAAGTTTAATTGCAACGGTGGCAATGATCTTGAGGGGTTTTCAGATCGTGTTCGGAGGACTATGCTATCACTCGAAGCTCCGTATCTACAGAGTTTGAATCTTGATGTTTCACTAGAAGAAGGTGATCGTATATATGATCTGGGAGAGTTAGTTAGAATCGCATGTAGACTCCATGTGCGTGAGGTTGTAGTCAAACACTTAAGCCTAGATTTCGTCAAATATCCTATCAGCTTGTATAACTGTCACACTCTAGAAACGTTGAAACTCTGTGGTAAGAATGCTTCCATTGGTCTAGACGTCGCTTCTCCAGTTTATCTCAAGTCTCTTAGAACTCTGCACCTTGAAGATGTGTTCTACTTAGACGAGGAATCCCTTGTGAACCTTTTAGCTGGCTGTGTTAGTCTTGAAAATTTGTTTGTTACTCGATATTTTCTTGATGGTGTGGAGACTTTCACTGTTGCCGCGCCATCTTTACTGGAGCTAACCATAGAAAACGGCGTCTATGGTTCTGAATACGTGATAAATTCTCCTCCTTTGAAAAAACTGATGATTAGAGCGATTGATGACAATCCTGTCAGATCTGAATTAATGAGGATAAATGCACCTGAGCTGGCAGAGGCAACAATTTGGACCAAGGATGGACTTCAGGGGGAATCACTCACTTCAGTCAAACGCCTTTCCTTGAGTATAAAACACATGGAGGTATGGTTTTCTCTCTTGTAATGAATTGAGTTTCTTGTTACAATGTTTATGGATTTATTACTAACACTGTCTAATGCATATATTAAGGTTCCTGCTGGTAGCATCTTCCATCAGCTGGTATATTTGCAGCTGTTTACAGAGTATCTACTTTCCTGGAATCCACTAATGGTGATACTTGATAACTCTCCTAATTTGCAAGTTCTCGAGATCATCGGTGTAAGCATTGCAAGTTCATCTTTCATGAAAAAAAATCGCAGCAGCTAGGAGTTGGATGATCTAATAATAATGGTTGTTGGTTTCAGGAACACTATGTTGGACTGACATGGAAGCAACCAGAACATGTTCCTCAGTGTTTGCTGCATCTTAAGACATTAGATTGGTACATGGAGGGATTAATATACGGTAAAGAAGTGGGCCAAGTGGCCAAATACATCCTATCGAATGCAAAGAGTTTGGAAAATGCTATTTTGCGCATGGACAACGACCTTTACGATTATTTTCCCAACGAAGAGAGACTTGAGGTGTGTCATGACATCAAAGAATGGTGTCCAGATGATTGTAAGTTTGAGCTTATAGGCGGGGACTTTAGATTTTTTAGCCGTAGAGATTTTGATGATTTTGATTTTAAAAATTATGATGGTTACTCGAAATAATTTTAAAACTCTGATTGGTATTAAAATTGTAGTGGCTGTGTTTGTTATTTATAAAATTTACTAAAAAATATTTTTAAATCAAATTATTGTATCATTAAATAGATTTTAAATATAATTAACTTTCATCAGATCTATAAAACTACTAAGCCCCAATCCCCTATATCCCCTATATACTAAAGCGCAAGTCGTCTTGCAAATCAAATCTTGACATGTGGAAAATATATAAAATTTTTAAAAATTAATTAAAACAAGATAATGCTTAGAAGGAAAAAATCTCGATCCTTACTAACCCCGTTAGTAAAAACTGCCCACGAACTTTATTTGCCCACGATCCTTCTTCTCCCATTCTCTTATATCTCATCTCACAAATTCCTCTTATAAAGAAAAGCCCGATAAAGCAAAAACAGACTATGAAAGACGTATTCTTCTTATTCATTTCAAAATAGCTAGAGCCAGTGTTCAGATCAACTTCCAACCATGGATCACAACAACTTATATTTCCCGCTCCTTTGTACCGTTTCCTTGACTACCGCGGAGCACGGCCTTGCTTCAGCAGAGCATGTTTTGGGCTATAAAAGTTTGAGAAAGAGTGGCAATGGTGGATTTGCAGAGCTGGAAATTCAACTCGAGCAAGAGAGTTAGGAACGCGAATAAAGTGGAAAAACAAAAGAGGACGATAGAAGTCAGTCACAAAGACATACAGCCATTTGTAGAATCAGAAGAAATACGTTTGATAAAAGGTAAATGCTCTTCGTATGTATACTTAAATATATTTATGTATATAACTTTAGAAATCTCAAAAAAACGGTTAAAAGAAACTGAAACTTAGAAAAATCATTATTCTTAATTCTTTTACTAAGAAATCAAATTAACATGGTAATAAAAATATTTAATCCACTTTCCATGGTTTAGGTTTTTTGTCCATGGCTTAGTTATGACTGACGTGAGCTTATAATGTGTCATATATATATAGGATTGAGAAATCATTTTTTTGTCCCGGTATATATATATATTCTTTTTGTAACACACACACATATATATACATTTATTCAGAAGTTGTAGTAACAAAAATTAAGTATTAAAAAAATTAGTTAACTAAAATGTGTTTATTTGCAAGCAAAAATATTCTCATGCAGAGCATGGGATCAATACTAGGTGGTGCATACTCCAAAGTTGAACGTCAGGTTAGTAACTAAAGATGTCTAAACTCTTCGTGCTCAAATCATAATTGCGGTATGTTAATTTTAATAAACCCTTTTCTCTTCTAATCTACGTATGGGTTCTGATTTTATAGAAACAAGAAAGAGCTGCATACTGTATGGTGATAAACTGGTGAAACAACGTAAACAAAACAAGTTCATAGCATTTTAAAAATTGATAAAGTCAATTCTCGATTTC
The DNA here is from genome assembly GCA_900406325.1 of Erucastrum elatum. Taxonomy (NCBI): domain Eukaryota; kingdom Viridiplantae; phylum Streptophyta; class Magnoliopsida; order Brassicales; family Brassicaceae; genus Erucastrum; species Erucastrum elatum. The sequence goes on from OVBX01004479.1 coordinate 8,178, forward strand.
CCGAAAAATGTTTATTTTGTGTGGTGGTGATAATTAAGGGAAATAGAGTAAGAGAGACACACCTTGAAGCACAGATACAAGGCCCTTAAAAGACCTGAGACACGCCACAAGAAGAAGAAAATGTGATGATAACTAGAAAACGGCAAATGGAGCTTAAGAAACTCGGGTGATAGAGGAACTATGTGGATAAAAACCTAACTTGATCAGGTTGGTCTTTCTTTTCTTTGTTTATATGTGTTTAGATTGAAGTAATACAATGATTTTATTTTGCTTTTATTGTTTTATATTAGCGTTATCAAATTTGTAGAGTCTCTTAGAAACAATTGTGGGCGCAAATATAACATTGAAAATATGAAATGTAAAAGATACAACTAAAGGAAAATATATAAATATGAGAACCAAATAGCAAAATATACTAATTTTAATTATCTACAAATTTTTAATTTTAATTATGGAAAAAAATGCTTTATGTCCGTTTGTTTTTCACATGCAATGATTTTTGTTTTGTTTAGGAAAAGAGATCAATATTTATAGACACTTTGAATTCTTATTACTATCTTAAGACATAAACTTTTTTTTAAACTTTTTTATAAAATCAAAATAAAAAGATTCATTGTAAATTCTAGATAAGCTATATTGAGTACATATGCACATTCCCGTGCGTAGCACGGGATACAATACAAGTAATAAAATAAGTGCAAATTGTTTGATGTACCTTGAAGATGTTCCCAAAAATGAAAAAGACTGTTGAATGGTATAGTATCTTGTGTACATCTTCTTCATGATCACAGCTGGAATCATTTGGTTCTTCACGGTTTCTTGCTCAACTCTGAGTCATTTTGTTCTGTTGCACAGATTGAGATTGTTGTCATCAACGATATGTTCTGGAACGAAAGTAGTTATCTCCATCTTGACTCTTGAGTATGTCATGCAAACAATCTCTGGAGTCGAATCCTGTTTTATGATGATCACTTCTTTTGGAGTAAATCTAGATATATACCACAATCACCAAAAGTGTCAAGAGCAATTGAAAGAACCGTCTCCTCCTTAAACATCACCTCTGAAACTGCAACCAATCAGAGACATTGATTTCTTCATCTCTCCAATAAACCAATGCAGCAAAAACGATCCCTCCGAACTCAAAGCTACAACTTACATCTTCTCCAAATCAGTGTATGGGCCAAGGCTGAAGAATCTATCATCCTCTGCATCTCTGCTTTTCTTTTAAAATTCGCTCTTGATTTGCTAACACACTATGAATTCTCCAACGACACAAGAGACAGTGTTTAAGACAAAAGAAACCAGACTTCCACCAGTGACAAGACATGTAGAAGAAGATTGGACTCTGAAGCTAAAGCAAGAGACCGCATTAACGGTGAACACACAATCAATAAACTAATTTTTTTACCTATTACTTATCTCTCAAGCAACCTTGAACTCAGTCTTTCGGGTTGATCCTTCTTCATTGATGATCATCTCCTACGTCTTTATTTACCCGTTCTTCGAATCTATAGTAGGATTTCAAATTGTTGCTTCTTGTGTTTGTTTCTGTCTTCTGAAACTAGTCTTTCAAGAATTGAGGATCAGCGCTTCATGATTGAATACAAGTCGTTTTGATAGTAGCGGTTAGTTTTTGTTAGGATGTTATACGATATTCTCTCTTTATTATTGTAATCTCTGCACTTTAGGAAAGTAGGTCAACTACTATGTCTTGTAAGTAATATGAAGAAAACAGAGGATGAAGAAGAAGCGAAGAGTGTGGGCCACGACAAAGATACTCAGATGGGCCTAGAAGAAAGAAAGAACAAAGGCCCACAGTCTAAGGCGGTAAATAGAGTTATGGTTGAAAGAGAGATGAAGTGCAGACAAACAAGTACGGAGAAGAAGAAGATGAAGCCAGCTGGAGGTGTGGTCCTTCACAACTCATACGCTCCTCTTGTGTCATGTATCTGAGGGTTGTAATAGTTCCACGTGCTGGAAGATTAAGGCATGACACTAGGGTTTTAGATACTCCTTGAGACTATATAAGTCATCACAATTGTAACCTTCTCAATTGAAAAAGAAAATAAGAAACTCAGATTCAGTTTATACAAATCTTCAGTTTTCACATGGTATCAGAGCTTTCCTAACCTTAACAGGTCGCTATAATGGCGGAAGAAGCTCCGAATCCTTACCCCTTTCCGACAAGTCTACATGTGTTGAGTTCGGTTACTCTCAAGTTAAGTGAGAGTAACTATCTGTTGTGGAAGACTCAGTTTGAAGCGTTGTTGAGTAGTCAGAAGCTTCTTGGCTTTGTGACAGGGCAAGTTGTGTCCCCTGAAGAAACTGTGACGGTGGTAGTCAATGAAGCTCAAGTGGTGAACCCAAACCCAGATTTTGAAGCTTGGAAGTGTACGGATCAGTTAGTGAAGTCGTGGTTGTTTGGAACTCTAACAGAGGAAGTACTTGGTTATGTTCATAATCTCGACACATCTCGCGATGTGTGGCTTGCGCTTGCTGACAACTTTAACAAGAGTTCAGTAGCTAGAGAGTTTGATCTTCGTCGTCGACTTCAACTCCTCTCCAATCGCGGCAAAGAGTTCTTGGTTTACTGTAGGGAGTTCAGGGCTCTATGTGATCAACTGAGCTCTATTGGAAGACCAGTGGACGAGTCAATGAAGATATTCACGTTCTTGAATGGTCTCTCAAGGGAATACGACCCAATCTCCACTGTTGTTCAAAGCTCTATGTCGCGTTATCCTCCACCTACGTTCTCTGATGTACTCTCTGAAGTCACGGGGTTTCACACGAGACTGCAATCCTATGAGACTCCAGCTGATGTCTCACCTTTCACTGCATTCCAAACTCAGAGGACTGGATACAATACGAATCAACGAGGACGTGGTTACAATGGTGGTCGATTCGGTAACAGAGGACGTGGAGGAGGTTTTTCAACCAGAGGCCGTGGATTCTCTCAACAGGTGAACTCCGCTGGTTGGAATCAACCTCAGACTAGTGACAATAACCGTCCAACATGTCAGATATGTGGTCGCCCAGGGCATACTGCTCTCAAGTGCTGGAATCGTTTTGATAATGCTTATCAGAGTACTGACATTCCTAAGGCTTTAGCAGCAATTCAAGTGTCTGATAGCACTGGCGGTGAGTGGTATCCGGATTCTGCAGCAACTGCTCATATTACAGCTAGTGCCTCTACTCTTCAGAATGTGTCTCCTTATCATGGGCCAGAGTCAGTGCTTGTAGGTAATGGGAATCACCTTCCGATTACTCATGTTGGATCTACGGTCATCACTACTCCACAAGGTAGTCTCCCTTTACTGGATGTCCTTGTCTGTCCAGGAATCCAAAAACCCTTACTATCGATCTCTAAGTTGTGTGATGATTACCCTTGTGGTGTGTTTTTTGACTCTAACTGGGTATATGTTATTGATCTAAACTCCCAGAGAGTGGTGACCAAAGGACCTCGTCATGAGGATCTCTATAAGCTGAAGAATGCAGAGTTTGTTGCGTTTTACTCTAACAGACAGGTGACAGCAAGTGAGTTGGTGTGGCATCACCGTCTGGCGCATTCCAACCCTCAAATTCTTCAGCATCTCAAGAACAGCAAGGAGATATCAACAAATAAGAGCAGCACATCCTCCATTTGTGAGCCTTGCCAAATGGGGAAGAGCTCTAGGCTTCCATTTTTTTCCTCTTTATCGAATTCAGTGGCACCCCTAGATCGGATTCATTGTGATCTTTGGGGGCCATCTCCTATTGTATCAAACCAAGGATTTAAGTATTATGCTGTTTTGGTGGATGATTTTTCTCGCTTCTCGTGGCTGTTTCCATTAAAAGCGAAGTCTGATTTCTTTCAAGTGTTTGTGGCATTTCAAAAACAAGTGGAAAATCAATATGGTCTGAAAATTAAACAGTTTCAGAGTGATGGGGGAGGAGAGTTTACAAGTAATATCTTTAAGCATCATCTGGCTGCGTGTGGGATTCATCATCAACTCTCCTGTCCTTCAACGCCGCAGCAGAATGGCCTTGCTGAGCGTAAGCATAGGCACCTAACAGAGCTTGCTCTGGCGATGTTGTTCCAGAGTAAAACCCCTTTTAAGTACTGGGTTGAGGCCTATTACACTGCTAACTATGTTAGTAATCTCCTTCCATCTGCTGTGGTTGGTTTCAAGTCACCCTATGAGTTGTTAAATAACACCAAACCCGATTACTCATTCTTGAGAGTGTTTGGATCAGCATGTTATCCCTGTCTGCGGTCTTATGGCCAAAACAAATTTGATCCGCGATCTTTGCAGTGTATTTTCCTTGGCTATCATTCTCAATACAAGGGGTATAGATGCTTATATCCCCCCACTGGCCGTATCTATATTTCACGTCATGTTCTATTTGATGAAGATGTGTTTCCGTTTGAGCATCGGTACAAGGACTATGTTGTTCCTCATACTACGCCTCTGCTGCAGGCTTGGCAGTCTGCACCGTCTTCTCCTACGATCCTACCGACTGTTCAGAGATCTTCTCAACCTCCACAACCTTCTCCTCTCCCACCTGAGGAACACTCTGTTGGAACACCTATTAGTACTCCTCCTCTTGCACAGCTTGATCCATCTGTCCATACTCCTGGTCGAGTTGAACTGAGTGGAGCAAGATCTTTGTCTCCAGAAGATACTTCTGGGTCTGTAGAGGATGCTCCACCACCTCGACAGCATACGATGACTACACGTTTGCAACATGGGATTCGCAAACCCAACCCTCGCTATGCTCTTCACACCAGAACAGACGTTCCATCAATACCAAAAACTACGGCGGCAGCGTTGAGGCATCCTGGCTGGACTAACTCGATGCAAGAAGAAATGGATGCTCAACATAGTAATGGAACAATGTCATTAGTTCCAAGACGACCTGAGATGCACGTATTAGGCTGCGGCTGGGTTCACACAGTAAAATTTAAGGCTGATGGAACTCTAGATAAGTTGAAATCCCGTCTTGTAGCGAGAGGGTATGAACAGGTGGAAGGTGTGGATTTTATTGACACCTACAGTCCTGTGGTTCGAACATCTACGATCAGAGTGGTTCTGAATGTAGCTGTGTCCAAGGACTGGAAAGTTCGACAGTTCGATGTTAAAAATGCCTTTTTACACGGGGAATTACAAGAGGAAGTGTTCATCGAACAACCTCCTGGTTTTGAAGATAAGCAGCATCCAGATTATGTTTGCAAACTTCACAAAGCTCTGTATGGTTTGAAACAGGCACCCAGGGCCTGGTTCAATAAGTTTACGAATTTCCTTCTGGAGTTTGGCTTTCGATGTAGTCCTGCAGATCCCTCTTTGTTCACATATCACTCTAATGGCTGCAGTTTGGTGCTCTTGCTGTATGTGGATGATGTTTTACTCACTGGGAATTCATCGGAGTTGATGACACGGCTTGTTAATGAATTGGGTTCGACTTTCTCGATGAAGGACATGGGCGAGATTCACTACTTCTTGGGCATTCAAGCTCAATATCATGAGGAAGGTCTGTTTCTCAATCAAACTACTTATGCAGAAGAGATTTTATTTGAAGCTGGAATGTCGGAGGCAAACTCCATGCCCACACCTCTTCCTACGAAGCTTGATGAAGTGTTCAAAGATACTGTCTTGTTTCCAGAGCCTACCTACTTCCGGAGTATTGCTGGTAAACTGCAGTATCTCACCTTGACTCGACCTGATCTACAATTCTCTGTCAATTTCGTTTGTCAGCGAATGCACGCACCTACTATGAGTGATTTTGCTTTACTGAAGAGGATACTACGATATATAAGAGGCACAACTCAGTATGGTCTTCACCTGCGTAAGCATAAATCATTGTCCCTCTCGGCCTTTAGTGATAGCGATTGGGCGGGGTGCCATGATACTCGACGATCCACTACTGGGTTCTGTGCTTTACTTGGTCCTAATGTGATCTCGTGGTGTGCGAAGCGTCAACCTACTGTGTCTCGTTCTTCTACCGAAGCAGAATATCGAGCTCTTGCTCAAACTGCTTGTGAACTGACTTGGCTGAGTTATATTCTCCGAGAGCTACACATCTATCAACCTGATCCGGCTGTTCTCCGGTGTGATAACCTCTCAGCTGTTCACTTGTCTGCCAACCCTGGTTTTCATGGTCGCACTAAACATATGGAGATTGATTACCACTATATTCGGGAGAGGGTTGCTCTTGGTTTGGTTGAGGTGTTTCATATTCCAGCAGATGAACAACTTGCAGACATATTTACTAAACCACTTCCACGAGTGGCGTTCACAAGATTGCGAGACAAACTTGGCGTTGGTATTCTACCGCTTCCAAGTTTGCGGGGGGCTGTAAGTAATATGAAGAAAACAGAGGATGAAGAAGAAGCGAAGAGTGTGGGCCACGACAAA
>OVBX01004480.1:3384-14567 GCA_900406325.1 Erucastrum elatum
TCTGAGCTCTATCTATAGCCGCATGTGACCGTCCATGCGAGTTCACCCATTTCAAAAGAGATGAATTGCATTTGAACCCACAAGCAGTTGCATGGAGGAAAATGAGCCTCACAGCCACTTTCCCTAGTGACCTGAACTCGCTAAGATACGTCTCCCAAACAAGTCTACTGCTTTGAGGATTAGCTATCCTCATCTTACCAGAGACCGGATCACGCTCTTTCATCTGAACCGCACGTGCATACATAGGATCAAGCCCTTCCGATCTCCATTTCATTAGTTCCATCAATGCAATGTGTGCTTCGTCTCTAGACACAAGCCTTGTTATCAACTTATCTACATCTTTCTCTTGCTCTGGTGACAAACACTTGAACGGAGGAATATACTTCCCGGTGCTATCTCTTATCAAGTAAAGTGGGTCTAGTATGAACGCTGCAGCCCAAGCTGGGTGATAACTCTTCTTGAATCTTCTCTCAACAAGTTTCTCGATAAGTCCTTCTCCTACGTTAAACTTAGAGTCCCAATCTTTAATCTTAGATCTTAGCTCGTCCCATAAAGGCAGGCATTGCCCAACAAGCAGCTTCTCTTCCTCTATTCTCCGAGCCATCTCTTTGACAAGCTTGATCAAAGCATGAACAGCCTCCACCTCGTTCCAAAACCCTTGGTCTCCAACCATCTCCCTAACCTCCCTAGCCACGTGATCCTCTATTGAAACAGACTTACAAGCATCATCATGCATTACCATCTGAATCGCTCTCGCGGAACTCAACACATCCTCAAGTAGATTAAACAACGGCTCCAAGAAACAAGCCTTGTTACTACTACTACTACTATTACTACAACAACTAAACGGCAACCTAAGCATTATAGATTCGCCGTGTTCTTGCAACTGATACTTACAGTGTGCGTTACGTATCTGCGCCGTGTTGTTGATGAACTTAGCGAGTCTCACACAGTTCTGCGAGACGGATTTAAACAAAGGCAGCTCTTTTAAGAAGTCTTTGATCAGACTGTTTAGCCCTTGGAACTGACAAGACAGGTTAACCATCCACTGATGCTGGCTCTCAAGACTCCTCAGCGCTTTGGTCTTAAACTTATCTGAAACTATCCCAACACACCTCTGAGGCGAATTTCCACAAATACCCTTCACAGTCTCCAACAAAACCTCCTCCGCGTAGTTCGACGGCACGGCTCCGTTTACCGGAACCGCTCTTCTGTAGAGACTCGTCCCGTTTGGTAAATTCACGATCAGATTCACTATCCCCTCTCCTGACTTCCACCCGTCCGACGCGATCTGGAGGAACATGGCGTCTCGGATTCTCGATTCGGACTCTGCTCTCGCCTCCTCGTACTTCACGTCGAGTCTCGTCGTGGCGAAGTCTCGCTTGGAGATGATCGGTAACCCGACTTGGGTGAGAAAAGCTCGAAACTTGGGATGCTCCAGACCCGACAGAGAGACAGAGCCGCAAGATTCGAAGACCCAATCAGACAGAGAGTCAAAAGCTGATTCTATCTGCGATCTTGTAAGAGACTGCGTGTGGGACGGTTTGGGACTCTTGAGCTTCTTCACGCTGTCTTCGAGCATCGCCAACGGACCCAGATCGTCTTTTCCGCCGGAGAGCATCAAATGCTGCTGCCCAGGCGGAGGAGGAGGAGGAGCAGAGGAGTACTGCAACAACTCTCCGCCGCAGAATCTCGAAGGATCCACGACGGTTATCGGCGCCACGTGGTACGAGCCCTGAGGAGGAGGGTTGAGACGAGAGGGAACGGCGCCGGAGGAGTTTCGTTTCCGGTGGCGAGAAGGGGAAGACGAGGAGGAGGAAGGAGAAGGGTTGACTGATGACGAGGAGGAGCTGAAGTTGGGACACGTGCCGCGCTTGAGATGCTCGGAGGCGGTGCGGGAAGGGTTGGAGGCGGAGAAAACGGCGTCGCATAAGGAGCAGCGGAGTTTGACGGCTTTGGGGAGGTTAGTGTCGGTGCTGCGAACGAGGATCGGCTCGAGGTGAGCCCAGTACCACGCGCCTTTGCCTTTCACTGCTTTGGTTCTAACCGTTAGCAGCCCTTCGTATCTCTTGTTCAAAGCTTTGGCCGTTAGCTCGTCGGTCGTTAACAAAGCGATCGACGTCTCTAGAGGTGGCGTCGGAGCGTTCGTCGTCGACATTGCGAAGTTAAAGACAAGAAAAAAGATCGGAACTTTCGAGGTGGGTTTTTTGAGAGAGTGATGTTTTGTTTTCTTGTTTCTGTCTTTAAAATGGTTTAAGCGGGAGATGTTGTTGCCTCGTAAAAAACGTGTGGACTTGACTTAACCGGGAAAATTCGACGGGAGACGGTTAACTTCGTCGTCCTCCGAAGCCATTTTTTTCCGGTGATCAAGAGAGATTCACTGCTCTAGTTTCCTTCTAATGTCACTCACTGATCGCTCTCTTTTTTTTTGCTAATTCGAGGAAAGAGACAGTGGGGGAGAAGAAGAAGAAGAAGAAGAAGAAGAAGAAGAAGAAGAAGAGAGTTCAGACAAGTGATGAATGAAAGTCACGCGCGTGGAGCGGACGTTTTGTTTTTTGAAAGGAACAAGGTGAAAGCAGAGAGCCCCACGTCGTACGAGAACCCAAGCGTTACATTGGCTCATACACTCTCTCACTTCCTCATCATTGGAGCGTTTGTTCACGCGCTTCTATGTGGTTTTCGGACGTTGTTTCTCACCTTTTCTTGTCTCTTTTTACTTTCTTTTCTACTGAAACTATTTGGGACCTTAAATTAATGCATTTTAGATTTTCGTAATCTATTTCTAAATATACGCTATTAGCTTTTACCACAAAAGCTAATCTATAGTCTGTATAGACATGAAACTATAAAGGGTTTGTTGACAAAAGAGGTTACTGTTGTGAGAAAGATGAATTTGGTTTACAGAGTTTAGTTACTCATGGAAATTACTGGACCCGTGAGCCTTTCTTTGTTTTAATATCGTTACAAAAATATAACTGGTGAGTGGGATTTCCATTTGTGTCTTCTTGTCTATGTGGGATGTGCTCAGATTTTGGACATGTAAAGAGGGTATACTGGGAATTTAATTTTGTTTCTAGGTAGAGACAGTGTGGAAGACATTAAAGAGGAGAAAGTATGTTGTGTTGACCATTTTGTTCTTGACTCCCATGGACATTTCTTGGTAAATGATTTATTGTCTTCGAAAATTGAAAGAATGTAGACTGTAGTTTTGTTATTCAACTGAAATCTTTTTAGAGCTTTTCATTTCATTACCAACGATGTTTGGTTCCAACTTCTTACCATTTCATTACCAACGATGTTGAAATCTAGAATATATGGTTGTCTGGTTTTCTTTTTCATTGAGTTTGTGTGAATGTTCATTGTCATGAGTGTCACGGCCGTCGCTAGCCGTTTGAACGAACTTCCAACTCATGTGTAACAACACCCCTTCGTACTCTTCACAACACTCACATTTTCTTTTTGCAAACATAAACACAAAGAACATAAGCACACAAAAATATCATTGCGGCAATAGAGACTTCAAAACATTGTTCATTAATTAAAGGATTGATAGAAACACTAATATAAACCACACTTCACTTGTCGACAAAAAAAAAACCACACTTCACGTATCGCATGTGACGATATAGAACATTACAAATAACAGTTCACAAACGAAGATAGCACAACAATTTTCGTGAACAACACATATAATGTTACACGCATAAAAAAAAATGTTACACGCATCACACTTGATCGCAAATCTTGGCCACTATTTCACTAGACAAAGATAACCTGTTAGATAAAATTTGATTTTAACATTTTAGTTAGCCTAACTTAATCTTATATGTATTTGAAACACAAACATTGTAAGATACAAATCAAAATGAAGATAACTAAAACAATAATTAAAGTAAAAGGTGGAGGTTAGTAGGAGTCATGTTTTAATTGGTCAATATATAGGGTCGTATTAAGCCACATGTCACAAGTCACAACTGTCTCCCACTTTCTGATGTATGCATGCTTATACATATGTGAATGATCCATGGATTCTAACTTCTTTACATACATATTCCGCCGATATAGAAGGAAGAATTCATTTTTGTTAGCAGAGAATTTAGATCAGTCCAATCTTAAAAGATGGATAGTACATTTGTAAGAATGATCTTGTCTGTTAGATACCAACCACCCAAAATCCATGCATTAAAACATACAGTTTATTATTTTGTAATAAAAAATATCATGCTGTGAAACACTTGATCAAAAGACAATGAGATTTTTATGCAGAAAAAAGAAGAAGAAAAAAGACAGTGAGATTTGAAATGTAAATGTTTAGTAGCAATAGTAGCTTGGATATATAAATATATATTTTTTCATATAGAATGAGATATTTTGGGGGTAAATTAATATTTCTCTGGATTCCAACTTTTAACTAAATGAGTAACTTTTACCACAAAAAGTAACCACTGACAGGAAAATGAAATATGGATCTTGGTTTTCCATGAAATGACATTCTTGAAACAAAGACCTACTCATTTCAAATAAATTTATTGACATTAATCATGTGATAAACGTAATTTGCTTGGTTCTCAAGCTTGTATGAGTGTTTAGTAACTGAAATAAATACACCAGATTGTAAGAAAACTATATAATTGTCACTAAGAAATCAAGGACACCTTTCTATACTGATAGCGATAGTAAGTAATTATCTACTTATTGAACTTGGATACTTTGGCTAAATTATTAATTTGAAAACTGTTGAAGTAAAGTTAAAAGAAAGGTTTATGGGTCCCATTTTTCTTCTTCATAAAAATTAGTTATACGACTCATAAGGCAAACAAACTATTTAAGATTTGTTTAGGCCGATCTCTAAAAGGCCCATGGGCTTATTAAAAGCCTAGTGATATATTAAACCGGAATGGAACGGTATTTTGATCGAGTAAAAAAGAAATCAGTTATGACCAGAATCAAACCGGAGGATCGGGAAGTAACAGAACCGGAAGTCTCGTGCCTTGCCTTCTCTTGTTTGTTTCTTCCGACAAGAATCTCGCAAACATCGGGGGGAAATAGATCGGAGGCAGAAGGGAAGGAGGAAGATGGGAGATATTTGGACATGGCTTATATCCTTCTTCTTCCTCATCGCTCTTGTCGGAATCATCGTCTACCAGGTTTTAATCCGATCCGATTCTCAAATTATTAGACAAAACTAAACCTAAAGTTAGAAGCTTTGTGCTTTGCCACATGATTGTTATTGGAAAAGTTTCAACTTTTGGAATGTTTAGAGTCATGTTCTTAGTTGCATTGACTCGTCGTAATGGTGGAGTCTATGTTGTATTGTACTTACTAATATATATCTCTTTTTTTTTGGAATCAATCTCTTTCGTTTTGCAGCTTGTTTGCTTAGCGGATCTTGAGTTTGATTACATCAACCCTTACGACTCTGCATCGAGGATAAACTCCGTGGTTTTACCGGAGTTCATTGTCCAAGGAGTTCTATGTGTATTCTATCTCATTACAGGACATTGGTTCATGGCAATCTTGTGCCTTCCTTATCTCTACTACAACTTCCAACTGTGAGCCTCTCTCTCTTTTCACAACTTTTTTTTTATCTCCAATCAACATTGTGATGATGTGCTAAATTTCTCTAATTTGTTCTAGCTACTCGAAGCGACAACACTTGGTAGATGTCACGGAGATATTCAATTTGCTTAACTGGGAAAAGAAGAAACGACTGTTCAAGCTTGCTTACATAGTCCTTAACCTCTTTCTCACTATCTTCTGGTAATAAAAGAAAACATCTCTTTACTTAGCCTTCTTCGTTACATATAAAGACAAGCTAAAGACACTTTCTGTCTGCTTTTTTTTTTCGTAGGATGATTTATTCAGCATTGGATGATCATGATGACTGATTGACAAGACTCTCTTCCCATCTGATTAACACCGACAGCGCCGTGGTCGTGGACATGAAATGAGAAAAGTGTTTGTTGTTGTTGATACCAGTTTGGTGTTTCAAACACCGTGTTTGTAAGAATAGTGGCAGAAAGATTTGTGTATTTTCCTTTTTTTCTCTTTTAGAAACATTATTTTCAGACAAGAAGTCGGAAGTTCAAAGTCCCTTGTTGTCTCATTTAACCAAGTAAGAAAAAAGAAGTAATTTAACCAAGTACAATTGCACATGTAAACCAAACGGTTAACGTAAACCAATATACCAATTAGTTGATATTTAATAAACCACATTTCTTCATCTTCTCCAACAAAAATACCCAATCTGTTAACACAAGACACTCGACGACGACGACGACGACGACCATGGCGGTCTCGTTTAATACAACCCTTCACCAGTGTTCTCTGAGTCCGAGGTTCTGTAAAGTGTACTTATTTAATTTCTCTGATTCTACGTACACTTGCGTCTGATTTGAGTTTTCTTTTTGTAATGGTTCGTCTAGCTGTAGCATCAAGCTTTATTCTGGGTTGAAGCCTCAATCTGCAAGTTCGTTCCTTTTCCTTCTTTACCTGCTGTAAAGTTTTGATTTTTAATCGAATTGGGGTTAGTGAGATGGGAGTGAAACTGATTAGTTCGCGTTTACACTTGTCGGAATCTGTTTGCAGGCTTTTTAACAAATGGGTATCAGAATCTGAATAAGGAGTTCTATGGCAGGATCCACAAGAGTTTGGAGTCCGGGTAATGTCTTGGCTTTTTGCTTCTCACACTTACAAAATATGTATGCTTTGATTAGTGGTGAAAAGTTCCNATCCGGGTAATGTCCACCTTCTTCTGTTTCCAGACTTGGCTTTTTGCTTCTCACACTTACAAAATATGTATGCTTTGATTAGTGGTGAAAAGTTCCTGTAATGAGATATCAAGTGTGAAAGCCTAAGACTTGTAGCACCTGTTGATTACATGAAAATAGGTTTGCCTTTGAATGTGTTATGATTCGTTCTAGTCGCCTGAGTGGTGTGGTTTTTATATGTTGGACAGGACTGGGAAAGCGAGTAGGTCGAGGGTGAAGATGATGCCAATAGGCACACCTAGAGTGCCTTACAGAAACAGAGAAGAAGGAACTTGGCAATGGGTTGACATATGGAATGCCCTTGTAAGCATATATATACATTCAACTTGTATATACGTTTCTTATATGGGATTTATAAAGAGTGATACTTTTGATTATATTGTTGTTGGCAGTATCGAGAGCGTGTGATCTTCATTGGACAAAACATTGATGAAGAATTTAGCAACCAGATATTAGCAACAATGTTGTATCTTGATACTCTTGATGACTCCAGGAGGATTTACATGTACCTTAATGGACCAGGCGGTGATGTGAGTTCCTCTCTTATCTTTCTTTGCTTACACTGGTCTAAAGTTTTGAAGATTAAATTTGTAATTTTTTTTTCTGAACAGCTTACTCCAAGTCTGGCTATCTATGATACGATGAAGAGCTTGAAAAGTCCTGTTGGGACACATTGTGTTGGGCTTGCATACAATCTTGCAGGTTTTCTCCTTGCTGCTGGTGAGAAGGTAAATAATCTAATCGTTGAAACTAAATAAAGTAATATGCTCAGACTCACTTGGAGGTTGAACTTATTGTATGTGTTTCCTGTGGAAAGGGTCAACGGTTTGCGATGCCATTGTCAAGAATCGCCCTCACATCACCAGCAGGTGCAGCCCGTGGTCAGGTATATTAGCTGCGCCTATCTCTCGAATTATGGACTATTATTAATGCAATTCATTATTTTATATACGTGGTGGTGGGAACTATTCAGGCTGATGATATCCAAAACGAAGCAAAAGAGCTTTCAAGGATAAGAGATTACCTCTTCAACGAGCTAGCCAAGAATACAGGGCAGCCTGCTGAAAGGGTTAGTTTCATTTGACGTATTAATAACCTTTCCTACATCTGAATGCATATGATGATGATGAAAAATGAATGATTGTGCAGATCTACAATGACTTGAGCAGAATGAAAAGGTTCAACGCAGAGGAAGCAATGGAGTATGGGCTGATTGATAAGATTGTTAGACCACCGCGCATCAAAGCGGACGCTCCTCGCCAGGATGAAACCTCAGGGCTCGGTTAATTTGTTTTTTTTTTCTTAGTAATGTAATGATGTCTGAAGTCAATACAATCTCGAAGTCGTTGTTCTTGTGTTCTTGTTACCGAATAAAACCACTCTACAGTTATTTGATTCCCAACTATTTTCTGGCGGCTTTTACAAATACCTGTGTAAGAAGATATAAAGGGACCCAACTGTTGAAGCTGAAGCCGAGAGAGAACTTTGTGCTAAAACTCTGCTAAAATTGGTTCGGTTTAATGAATCATGGGTTAGTAATCAAGAATGGGCATGAACCGGATTTGATTATTGAATGAATAACGTCGAAGATTATAATATTAGCTTAGTTGCGATTGTGGAAGTAAAGTTCCTTCATGGAGATGTCAACAAACTATAAACTGATGAAACAGTCTGTAACTGAACAAAAACGAAATTGGAGGTGGTAGAATACGGTCTGGTTTAATACAAACCGGATTGTTACAGCTTCTAAAAACCAAATTAGGTTAAATTTTAAAATTCTCAGAACCGGGACATGATTGAGAGAGAAACCTCTCGACACGTCCCTTTGTCTTGTTCGTTCGCGATCTGCACAACTATACGATGAAATGTTTTTCTGCTGTAGATGAAATTCGTTTAGTGTGCAGATGCATTTGTGAAGAATCAAGTCAGTAAAGATTCGAGAAGAGTAGAGTTGTCCTTCTTCTACAGGTTTGTAGATTTGAAACCAGACAAACAAACAAATGTTGTGTCGGAGTCGGAGAGGAGGTACTCTTACAACTTCTTTGCTCTCTATTACGCTTTCCTCTGGCGAACGAGGCTTCTCTGGTGGTGGTGTCAGCAGCAGCAGCGGTAGAAAGATCTCTTCTTCTTACAGAGAGAGATTGAGAAGTGGTCTAGTGGATATCAAGAAGGATGATGCTGTTGCTCTGTTTCAGTCCATGGTTCGGTCTCGTCCTCTTCCTAATATTAAAGATTTCAATAGGTTGCTTAGTGGTATTGCTAAAACGAGACAATATGATCTCGTGTTACATCTCTGCAAGCAAATGGAACTGCAACGGATTGCACATAACATCTGCACGCTGGGTATTGTCATCAACTGCTTCTGCAGGCGTCGTAAGCTCGGTTTTGCTTTTTCCGTTTTTGGAAAGATGTTGAAACTTGGGTATGAGCCTGACATTATCACATTCTCAACTTTGATCAACGGTTTGTGTCTCGAGGGTCAAATTTCCCAAGCTGTGGAGTTGGTTGATCGTATGGTGGAAACGAAGGTTATTCCAGATCTCATCATACTCAACACTCTTGTCAATGGGCTTTGTCTCCAAGGTAGAGTGTCTGAAGCAGTGGCCTTGATAGGTCGAATGATGGATAATGGCTGTCAGCCTGACACATTTACATACGGTCCTATTTTGAACACAATGTGTAAGTCAGGGAACACTGCCTCGGCCTTGGATCTTCTCAGAAAGATGGAACTTAGAAAGATCAAGCTCGATGTAGTCACATACAGTACAATTATCGATGGTCTTTGCAAAGATGGGATCCTCGACGATGCACTCAGCCTTTTCAATGAAATGGGAACCAAAGGTATCAAAGCAAATGTCTTTACCTACACCTC
The DNA here is from genome assembly GCA_900406325.1 of Erucastrum elatum. NCBI lineage: Eukaryota > Viridiplantae > Streptophyta > Magnoliopsida > Brassicales > Brassicaceae > Erucastrum > Erucastrum elatum. Next base: position 13,027 of record OVBX01004480.1, read on the forward strand.
TCTCATAGGAAGCTTCTGTAATGCAGGAAGATGGGATGATGCTGCACAGTTGCTAAGGGATATGATTAAAAGGGAAATCACCCCTAACATTGTCACTTTCAATACGTTGATTGATTGTTTTGTGAAGGCGGGAAAGCTTACTGAAGCTAGAGAATTGTACGATGAGATGATAAAAAGAGGCGTAGATCCTGATACCATTACATACAACTCTTTGATATATGGGTTGTGCATGGAAAAGTGCTTAGATGAAGCCAACCAGATGCTGGATCTGATGGTTAGCAAGGGATGCGATCCTAGCANCGGCGCACAGTTGCTAAGGGATATGGTTAAAAGGGAAATCACCCCTAACATTGTCACTTTCAATACGTTGATTGATTGTTTTGTGAAGGCGGGAAAGCTTACTGAAGCTAGAGAATTGTACGATGAGATGATCAAAAGAGGCGTAGATCCTGATACCATTACATACAACTCTTTGATATATGGGTTGTGCATGGAAACGTGCTTAGATGAAGCCAACCAGATGCTGGATCTGATGGTTAGCAAGGGATGCGATCCTAGCATCGTGACATATAGTATCCTTATAAATGGATATTGTAAGTCCAGACGGGTTGATGATGGCATGAGACTTTTCCGCAAACTGTCTCCAAAAGGCATGGTTGCCAATACAGTCACTTATAGCAGTCTCGTCCAAGGGTTTTGTCAATCTGGAAAGCTTAATGTTGCCAAAGAACTTTTCCAAGAGATGGTTTCNATGTCTCCAAAAGGAATGGTTGCCAATACAGTCACTTATAGCAGTCTCGTACAAGGGTTTTGTCAATCTGGAAAGCTTAATGTTGCCAAAGAACTTTTCCAAGAGATGGTTTCTCAAGGTGCTCATCCTGATATTGTTACCTACAAAATTTTGCTGGATGGGTTGTGTGACACTGGAGAACTAGAAGAGGCTTTGGGAATACTTGATAAAATGCAAAAGAGTAAGATGAAACTTGATATTGGTATATATACTATCATCATTCACGGGATGTGCAGTGCAAGTAAAGTCGATGATGCTTGGGGTCTATTCTGTAGCCTTCCTTTGAAAGGAGTCAAGCCTGACGTCAAAACATATACTATAATGATTGGAGGATTATGTAAGAAAGGCTTATTGTCTGAAGCGGGGCTGTTGTTTAGAAAGATGGGAGAGAATGGGATTGCGCCAGATGATTGTACGTACAACACACTAATCCGAGCACATCTCCGTGGTGGTGACTTAGCCACATCAGCTAAACTTATTGAAGAAATGAAGAGTTGTGGTTTCTCAGCAGATGCTTCCACCATAAAGATAGTAATGGATATGTTATCCGATGGTAGAATGAAGAAAAGCTTTCTGGATATGCTTTCTTAGAATGTTTGAACTTAGTTTGCAAGAGACAAAAGTCCCCGGTTAGTGTTTTGATGATGTGTATTTTGGCTTATTAGTTGAAAACTAAGTTTGTTAACATCTAAACCGAGTTTGATGTCTTCAGCCTTGTCCTTATTTTATTGCTTCAAGTGTTTTGCTTCTG
>OVBX01004482.1:0-12190 GCA_900406325.1 Erucastrum elatum
TATCGCAGAGGCAGAGCCATAGTAAGCTGAAGGAGATCTTGAAGTCCACTTTCAAACTAAGAAAGATATGGAGAGGACAATAAATTCATCAGCTGTCAAGAGAGAGGAAATGAATCGACCATTGGCTGAATTTCCAGTGAACATATGGGAAGATCCATTAACATATTTTTCAGTTTGTGACCCGGTATGTACCTGCCTTTGCTCATCGTAACATTCATGCACGCGTATATTTCTGTTCACAAATAAATCTTTTTAAGTCAAATTTATACGATACGATGCAGGTTTATTCATAAAATATATGTTATGTCTCTTGTGCCACTGATATATAGGAAAATGGGAGAAACAAAGAGAAGCTGATTTCACTGAAGGAAGCTGTGAAGAAATCATTTGTGGCTTCAGAGGAGATGCCGATAGAGAACATTAATTTCATCGATCTCCTGTGTCGCCTCGGTGTATCTTATCACTTTGAACATGAAATACTCGAGAATTTGGAGAAACTGTTCGGTCGCCATGATTTCATGGAGATGATAAGAGGCAATGAATCCGATCTATATACCGTGTCACTTGTTTTTCAAGTGTTTAGGCAGTTTGGCTATAAGCTCGTGGTTGGTAAGTAAATTAAAAACTCGTCACAATTATCAAACCAGCCTTACATTAACCTAAATTATTAAACTAGTATAATACATATACTAAACAACAAAACTCATATTATATAAAGAAAAATTACCAACCTACTATTTTCTGTTATTATCGTTATTCACCATATCTTCTTAGTTTTAAATATATACAACTAGCTAACGTTCATAAAGCTGTATATTTGAAGATTTTTTAGCTAACGTTCATATGCATGTCAGGTGATCTGTCAAATCTGAATCAAAAATCACATGTTAATTATTAAGTTTGATATTGACTCACTAAAGCTTAATTATGCATATATAAAGATGTGTTTGACAAGTTCAAGAACAAGGACGGAGAGTTCAAGGAGCACCTAGCTGAGGATGCAAGAGGTCTGTTATGCCTTTATGAAGCTGCACACTGGAGCACTCATGATGAAGACATTCTCGACGAAGCGCTCGCTTTCTCTAGGTCTCATTTAGAAGAACTTGCTTCTCGATCTAGTGCCCATCTGACAGTCCGCATCAATAATGCTCTCAGACATGCATACCCTAGGGGTATCTCAAGGATAGAGACAAGACAATATATTTCATACTATGAAAAAGAAGATTCTCATGATCAAACCTTGCTTGAATTTGCTAAGGTGGATTTCAATCTACTTCAAATGTTATACCGCGAAGAGCTTGGCCAAGTCTGCAGGTACTATATCGAGCTAGCCATCTTATCAATATAGAAAACTCTTACCAAAAAAAAATATGGTTGAATAACTTTGATATGTTCTAGGTGGTACAAAAATCTAAACCTCGACTCAAAATTGCCGTATGCAAGAAGTAGGACGGTTGAAAGCTACCTGTGGGCAGTGGGAGCGCACTTTGAACCCTGTTATTCACAAGCAAGGATTAAACTGGCCACAATTATTATTCTTTTGACGGTTGTTGATGATACATACGATGCTTATGGTACAATAGAAGAACTCGAGCCATTTACAGATGCGTTGTTAAGATGGAATTCTAGCGGTATTGAAGGGCTCCCTGAGAGCATGAGGTACCTTCACCGAGTTGTGTTAGAATTTTTTAACAAACTCGAGGAGGAGGTGGAAAAGACAGGATGTGGCATTTACCCTAAGAAATCGGTATAACATCTATAAGGGGCATATATATATAGATATATATATATATAATGCATATATTCTATTGAGCAAACATTTGTTTGTGTATGTTGGATTTATGTATATATAGATGATGGTAGTGCTTAAGTCCTACATTCAAGAGGCAAGATGGTTGAACGATGGCTATGTGGCTACCTTTGAGGAATACAGAGAAAATGGAACTAATTCGGCGTGCTATTTTGTAATGTTAACAATGTCGTTACTAGGAACTGTCGATGAAGGGACACTCGGTGTGCTTGAATGGTTAAGCACTTCCCCACCACTTTTGGTGACATCTTCGTTGATAGGCCGTTTCTGTGATGACATTGTCAGTAGCGAGGTAAAATGTGAACTCACCTAAAACATATGAACATCCAAATCATATTGGCCGGATATATTGTCATACTAATTATATATATATTACTTATGCAGTTTGAGCATAAAAGAAAGCATGTAGGGACAGCTGTTGATTGTTATATGAAGCAGTATGGTGTTTCATGGTACAAAGCCAAGGAAGAGATCAAGGTTATGGCACTGGATTTATGGAAGAGTCTGAACCAAGAACTGATGACGAGGCGTCATCAGTTTCCTCTCCATGTACTCATGCGATTCCTCAACCTCTCGAGGGTCATGGAGGTTTACTACAAGAAATCTGACATCTTCACATATCCTGAGTTGATGAAAGATTACGTGGCTTCTGTCCTTGTTGACAAAATACCCATTTGAAAATTTACTACTGAACAAGTGGTTCTCAGTTAAAAAGAAAAAAATGTGGTTCTCCGTTTTATGTTGTGTGGAAAATAAATGGCTTTCTGCGGCCACATGCATCACATGTGTGTTTATGTGTTTTTTCCGAGGTTTCTAATTATTACTGTACTTTATCGATTTTATGTTGTGTGAAAATAAGCGTGGCTGACTTTGGTCACATGATCACGTGGAGTTTGTGTGGTTCAAATCCAAGATGAGAGGATGAACCATTTTACTATTGTTGTATCTTAATGTATAATTACGTTCTTTTTATAATAAATCCTATTTGGTTTGATAATGATAGAGTGTAAACAATATACTATTTTGGTCAATGTAAACGATAAATAAAATCCAAATGGCCTCTTTTTTTTGTATTTGCGTTTAGGATTTGTAACTTCTATGGAGAACGAGAGGGTTTTCTTCTCTACATTGCCTCTCTGTGTTTCGAATTCTCGACAAAAGGATTAAATTAACCCATTTTATATATGATCTTGGTAAAACATTAGCATTAGCATTATGTTCTACGTTATCTAATCAACATTAGTTAGAAAATCATTTAGAAAAACATCTATAATTTATAAATTTTTAAAAATATATATAATTAGTTCAATTATTTGATTTAATAATATCAAAAAATTACTTTTATATCCAAAAATGAAATTTTGATTTTTAAAATAAATTTACAATATAATATTATTTTTAATATTATTTCACATTTAAAATATAATTGAATTATATTTAATTAAATTAATTATATAAATTAAGTTATATATATTAGAAAATTAATTATATAAATTTTATAAATTAATTATATAAATTATATTTTAAATTAGTTATCTAAATTAAATTATATTTTACGATAATATATAATTTAATAAATTATATAAATTACATTATATTTTAAATGCAAAATATTATTTATAAAAATAGAAATTTAATTTTTAAAATAACATTTAATTTTTGAAATTAATAAATAAAATAAACTAATTATATATCTTTTATATATTAATATATTATATATATTAATATATAGAATAAAAAAGATATATATATATATACTAATTTTAATAATAATTTAAATAACATTTTCATATTACTTTATCTATCAATTTATTAAACAGTTTAGCAAAAACATACCGCTTATGCAGCATATTGCATTTATAGCATACTGCTACTGTTTTTTCATATGTTTTGCCAAACAGGGTGTGTAGTATTGTATAAATATTTATTTTTAGTTTCGGAGTAGACTTGTTTTCTTGTATAAATAGGAGGGGCTCCTTTGGGAGAAGAGACAACATACAAGCACTTTTGGATCTAGATAATGCAAATCTCCCAGCTCCATTCTCGAGGCCCTCTACCATTCTTTTGATCTCTGATAGAGAGTGGAAGCAAAGAATCTTCAAGATCAATGGTTTGATCGAGAAGGCGGTAACGCATTTTCAAAGGTAACTTCGAAAACGGGATAAAAGGTGTGAATACTCTTTGCAGTGTTCGTTAGAATTCTTTGGGTCGCGAATAATCTTCGCAGTGCTTGAGTGCTTGAGAAAGTTCTTAAAATAAACTGGAAATATTATTAATCAAAGCGTATTTTAGAAAATCCCTATGAGAGTTCTTTATATAGAACTCTTACACCGTCATTAAAATCCTTAACCTAATAGAAAAACATAAACCTTAAGTAAAAAGGAAATAACTAGAAAAAAGAAAATTGGCGTTTAAGCTAGGATGCTGCTGCATCAGATCTCCCGGATGAGAATGATTCGCCCACGAATCTGGATCGTCATTGTCGCCTTTGAAAGGAGACAAATGCTTGATGTTGAAGACATCAGACGTACGAAGGTGCACTTAACACGATACACATTCGGATTGATGCGCTGCACCACTTCGACTGGGCCAACCTTCTTAGACTTTAGTTTATTGTAATCACGCAATGGAAGACGTGCCTTAGTTAAGTACAACCAGGCGAGTCACCTGGTTCGAAGATCAGCTCACGTCTCTTGGTGTCTGTTGCAATTTTGTATTTAGTTGTAGCCGTTTTCAAGTGAGACTGTGAAAGTTTATGGATGTCTTGAAGGTTGGTAATAAAGTTGATAGCCTTTCCATGAAGGCATGTTTTGTTTGCTGCAGTCGATAGATCCAACGGACCAGGAAGAACAAGACCATACACAACACGGAACGGTGAGAAGCATGTACTGCAATTTATGGCATGATTGTGCACAAACTTTGCATGTCCAAGCTTAGTGTCCCCACAATTTTATATAATCTCCCACAAGACAACGAAGTAAATTACCCAAAGAACAGTTTACAAACCTCTGTTTGAGCATCAGTCTGAAGATGGTAAGCCGAGCTCATGTCAAGATAAGTGCCTAATAACTTCCGTAACGATCGACAGAAGTGACTGAGAAACCGTGTGTCTCTCTCGGAGAATAGATGTTGGTAAACCATGCATATAGATCTCGTGGAAGAATAAAATAGCAACACTAACGGTGTCAATGGTCTTCTTGCACGCGATAAAATGGACAATCTTCGAAAAACGATCAACCACGACAAATATAGAATCGTGTCTTCTCTGGGTCCGAGGGAATCCCAAAACAAAATATATGCTCACGTCGGACAAAGGCTGAGTAGGGATGGGAAGCAGAAGATATAAAACCGCATTGGAAACTTTCCTTGTAGTCACTTGGCAGACACAACAGCGCTCGACGAACTTTTCCACTTCTCTTCGCAATGTAGGCAGCAGTGGCGGAGGCAAGGAGTTGGCAGGTGGGTCAAATGACCCAGGTGGATTTTTATTAAAAAAAAGATTTACTTGTATAATTATTTAAATCCTAGATATATCTTGTAAACGATCTATGTGATATATTTTAATTTCCAAATTGACCCCCTTAAATGTTTTCCTACCTCGGCCATTGAATGTAGGCCAAAAATAAGACTCCATAACTAACTGCAACGTTCTATCTCTGCTGACTGCTGCTGCAGTCACGCTCATCAATATTGCACCTTGTACATTGTGAACAACGCAAGTTTTAACCCACAATAAAGTCACGTCATACATGATTTGTCTTTTACTAACAAACTAATTCAGTAAAGTCACAATAACGTCTTGCCTTTGAAATTTTTTTTTTCACCCGCTTCTTTTTGTTACTTTCCCATTATTTTTGTTTTATTTTCACGCTGGAAAAAATAAGTTCATTATGGTGTTGCCAGGGGTGTGCCGTGTTGGTGATGTATCAGTTCAACAAAACACTCATACTTTTAACGATTTTTTTCAGTGTAAATATTGATGAAACACGATAAATGATCATATTAACGAGTTTAGTAACGTGCATGCAACATACGTACGCTTTTCTAACGTACATTTACATACGTATGTGGAAATCATTCATACGTTTTCAGTTTTCACACAGTTGATACAATAAATTCGTGACTTTATTGTGGGGTAAAACTTGCGCTGTTCACAATGTCAAGGTGCAGACGGTGCAGTATTGATGAGCGTGACTGCAGCAGCAGTTAACGGCATGTTAATTTTTGTTCACCAACGAGCTGTTGACTTAGCGGAGTTGACAAAAAAAAAGCTGTTGAGTTAGAGGTAAAAGAGTGTATAAAACGCATTCCGGCACTCTGGGTTCAATTAATGTTGTTGAAGTAAACATGCGTTGCTAAGTTAGAAATGAAAACATGAAAAAATTACATTATATAATGGACAACTAAACAAGGATACAGTGAGATAGTCAGATTAGCAACAACGATGTGACAGTGTTTTTTTTCCTTCTGAAATTCATAAGAAATATTTTTATCATCAACGTTGGTACAGAGTCGCACACATTATCATATAACGACTAAATATACATATATACCCTCCAAGCGCATAAACATTATATTATACATGTTATCCCCATAATCCTAAAAATTACATTATAAAGCTTGTAATGTTAAATTGTTTCATTTTTCAATGCTGCGTTATTTTATGAGGCCAAAACATAGATAACATTATATTTTAAATTGCATATCTATTAAATATTAATTAGTTAGTAGTCTTCGATGATCAAGTCAATAATTCTACAACACAAAATTGATATTTTTTTGCTAAGAAAACATGATTAGTTTATGTCCAAAATTCATTTTTACGTATATACGACTCTTCGATTTTGAATGAGTCGGATTAAAAATTTTACTGACACATTACAAAAGATAGAAAGAATAAATATATTGCTGATCATGGTCAATGAAAGAGGGATGATCAAGGACATCTAACATATTGGGGATAATAAACCTCGGAACGAGAAAGAGGGCTTAGACTATGGTGGCATTGAGAAGGTTGTGAAGGAGGAACTGGACCTCGTTGGAGCTTGTTCTGCAAATCAAACACTCTTCCCACATCTCCTTTATCCATCATCCATATCGTCAGCCTGGCAGCAGAGGTTGCTCTTGATCCGACCAAAGCTATAAAACAAAACACCATAATGAACTTCCACATGATCCGCATGCAAAACCTCGGTTCTTGTAGGTCAGATATATATAGAAACGTGCAATATTAAATATAAATAGAATGGTTGGATTTGGTGTTTGGAACGCTGAATATTTTGAGTTAAGAGGGAAATTATGGAAATGATAAAAAAGAACTTTGGTGGAAGCAACATATATATATAATACATACGGAGACAGATACGACGGTTTGATTTGAACGCTGTTTGATACTATTGATTTTTGCTTATGAAACGAAATAGAGAGGTTGCTTCTTCTAAAGTCTGACTTTTTTCTTGTTAGTTGTTTAATGGTTTATGTTGAACGTTGGTGTGTGTTTTCTTCACATCAGCAGCCTATGTAGAATAAATAATTTATTTATTTTATTTAAAATTTGATATATATATATATATATATATACACATAGACAGGCTAGTATTTTATGCCATGCTATAAGGAATTTTTTTCTCGGCACCATAAATTGAGTTTCTCTAGTTTTCAGTTTTGACAGATATTATTATATAACACGATTTTACTAGCAGTCAATTGAAAAGTAATGCAACAATAAGAAAAGTAGAAATGGACATGAAATACCAAGGAGGAAATATATTTAATTGAATAATAAAATAAAATAAAAACACACATAAACGTGGTTACTTGGTAATTGTATGTACAAGAATTACGTCGGTCGGTTTGGACATATCTAATACATTGACTGTTCACAACAAAAAATCTTAAGAGATAGATTATTGAATTCGTATCATATATAGACTTTAGGCAAGAAAAAACATGTTGAACCAAAATAACAAGTTTAGGTTAAAAGCTAGCCAAATGTAACTTCATCTTCTTCTTCTTTTTTTCTTTTCATCTTCTTCCTTAGACATTTATAAATCATTGGAGACAATAGATATGTTTTTCTAATTTGATGATTTAGTCTGCTTAAGTATATGTTAATATATATATATATATATATATATATATATATATATATATAAATCACACAGTTTCAGAAATATTAACAAATGTTTGCAAACTTCAAAATATTTTCAGGCTAATGAAGCCTGGTTAAATGGGCTTGGCTTGAGTTCGATAAAAGGCCCAATTAGTTTTTGTTCAACCAACTCTATCATACCCTTGGGACATAATTTTATTAACAGTGTTTCCACGGACCAAGAAATAGACTTTGAGAGTCATTACAATGTTCTCTGTCTCCCGGTTGCTGTCGCCTCAATTCTACGCTATTCAAAGGTTTATCCGACAAAACCCAATCTCAGTCTCTCTCTCTCCATCTCTTTCGGTTTAATTCTCAATTGTTGTGAACTGTTGTTTCAGGAGCCTTGTGAAAATGTCTGCTTCTGCGACTCAAACAGCCGGAGGAGGAGTTTCACACGGTTCCATGGCGATAAAGCCTCCTTCACATCCTACTTACGATTTGAAAGCAGTCATCGAACTTGCCCTAGCTGAAGATGCTGGTGACACAGGTTCTCTCTCTCTCATCACTTTTTATCAGAAAAAAAAAGATTCGATTTTTATTTGATGGGTTCTATGGATTTGTGAAATTCAAGCTTCTGGATTTGATTTTGAGTGTAGGTGATGTGACGTGTATGGCTACGATACCGTTCGATATGGAGGTTGAAGCTTATTTCTTGGCCAAGGAAGATGGGATTGTAGCTGGAATTGGTCTTGCTGAGATGATTTTTGAGCAAGTTGATCCCTCTTTGAAGGTTTGGATCTATCTGTTTGTGTTGGTTTTGGTTGAGTGGTGTTTAGTGATAATTTGTATGTTGAATTATCTCTCAAGGTGGAATGGATGCGCAAGGATGGAGATTATGTTCATAAAGGGTTAAAGTTTGGGAAAGTATCAGGGAATGCTCATAAGATTGTTGTTGCTGAAAGAGTTGTGCTCAACTTTATGCAGAGGATGAGTGGTATCGCCACCCTTACCAAGGTTTGTTTTGTTTCTCTCAAGTGATTGTTGTGGTTACGTTCACATAAACGTAGTGATGATCAGTAACAAGTTTATTGGATTAGTAAGGGGATTCTATGGTTTTATAGGGCAGTTTAGTTTGTAGTGAATCGTGTTCATCTCTTTGGTTATATAGTCTGTATGGTTCTTTGTAAATTCTGGAGAGGTTGGTCATAAGCTTGTAGTGAGTGAGTTGATGAGCTTGTTTGATGCAGTTAATGGCGGATGCAGCATACCCTGCACGTATTCTGGAGACAAGAAAAACTGCTCCTTGTTTGCGATTGGTAGACAAATGGGCGGTACGTTCTACAATTAAAGGGACACATTTTTGTTAATCTCTTCTTTAATAATATGAGGTTATCATTTCTGATACATCGGAAGGTTTGTTACTAAGCTTAGGTGCTGATTGGTGGAGGGAAGAATCATAGGATGGGATTATTTGACATGGTGATGATCAAAGATAACCATATCTCAGCTGCAGGGGGTATAATAAACGCTATTAGCTCTGTGGACGAGTATCTGAAGCAAAAGAATCTTGAATTGGACGTGGAGGTGAATCTTAAAAGTTTTCAAATACTTAGCATCAGAAAATTTGGTTCTAAACACTATCTCTCTTGAAAAATTTGGTTCTAAACACTATCTCTCTTGAAGGTGGAGACGCGGACACTTGAGGAAGTGAAGGAAGTGTTAGGGTATGTTAGTGAATCCAAGAGTAGGGTGACGAGAATAATGCTGGACAATATGGTGGTACCGTTAGAGAATGGAGACGTTGATGTCACCATGCTTAAAGATGCGGTGGAGCTAATCAATGGAAGAGTCGAGACAGAGGTTTTTGTTTGTCTTAGAAAGAATGAAAGATGTCACTTTTCATTACTGTAACTCTAATAAAAAACAACTCTGATCTCATGATGCAGGCTTCGGGAAACGTTACAATTGAGACAGTACACAAGATCGGACAGAGTGGAGTTACATTCATCAGCAGCGGAGCTCTGACTCATTCAGTTAAAGCGTTGGATATCTCGCTGAAGATAGATACAGAGTTGGCTCTTGAAGTCGGAAGAAGGACAAAGCGAGCCTAGAAGTTATAGAGGAAAAGAGTCTCTTTAATTCATTTTCCCAAGAAACAGAGAATTAATAAGGTTAAAGATAAATGAGACAGTGATGAATCTGACTACAAATAGTAAAACCGTTCTCTCTTTTGTAATAAATAATACTATAAAACTCTAGCTACATGGCGGAGACATGGATGAATACATTCATTAGCTCTCTCTCAAAACTCTCTGCTCTTTATGTACACAACGAAATGCAGAAACGTTGAGAAGCAGTCTAAGCATATACATGATACGTTTTTAATGGTTCATCAGTTTCAAGCAACTGTGATCTCGTTTCCTCCTCTTTCCGCCATGAAACTCACACGCTTCTGCATATAATTTTTTTTCAACATTATTAAACAATGTTTTTTTTTGTTTAGTAAAATTAAAAATTCATGTTTTAAAAATCATGCTCTTTTTTTTTTTACTGAAAAAATTCATGTTCTTGAGTGCTGAGCGTAAATATTATGTAAATAGATTATAATAACATATCTAAGTGTAAAAGCAGCATGCAAAGTTTGACTCCAGCAAAGTTATCTCAATCTGCTCCCATTTGTCTGATCAAAAGTGAAATGTTTTCAGCACACTTTATTATTCAAAACTGTATGCTATTCTCTAAAAGTGACTATTTTAATTAGTATAGTTTTGACTATTTTACCATGTACAAAAAAGAAAAGAAACAATATTACTCACCAGGCGAGACTTGACTCCCCTCGTTGCGGCGGATGTGGTTGTACTGATGGCGGCCGTAGGCTCATCTCCTCCATCTTCACGACGTTGTAGCGTGTTCTGAGTTGCTTCGTTATTGCTGTGTTTGGCCATATAGAGAGCGGCAATCTTCTGAGTGGCCTCTGCCTCCGTGGCTCCTTCTTTAACGAGTCTTTCCAGTTCGGCCTTTGGAATCCTCAGCTTCACCCTCACCGCTCCTCCTTTTTTCTCCTCCGTCGTCGACCATTCTCCCGCCGGTTTGAGTATGGAAAGATCAGATGATGATCTCCTTGCAAGCATGAGATTCTCAAGCCTCTCCTTTGCACTCATGTGTATTCCCGACCTTACCCTTCTCGTTGGACACTCCTTCACCGGCTCCACCACAAAATACAGCCGCTTCGCCTCCAACCCTTGCTTCATCTGCACACCGACAAAACTCAAATGCGTCAGTTTTTGTCAGAAACCTTTTAACCATCAAAACTTAACAAATTTTAATAACAAAAGTATTATACAACATGAAACTGTTACCTCAAGTGGTTTGGCTCGAGCACCGTAGTGCTTGACGGATTCGGACTCTAACAAAACGTGGCCGGGATAGTCTTTCAAGACTTCCTCCGCGGTCACTGGAGTTTTCAGTTTAAAAGTCTCGCCGTCTATTTTCATGACTTTGGTCGTTTTCTTGCCGCCTAAACTGTTACCCATCTTTTGATTGTTTTCTCTGACAAGAAAATTAAAAGAAGAAGAAGATTGGATCTTTTAGATTATATTTTTGTTTCAGTTGATGGCGGTGAGTAGAGGGTGGTGTCGTTGGGGTTATAAATGACATGGGGTTGCCAAGACATGTGCTAGATACGTGTACAAAGAGTCCAGTTTTTAATTGCAATAATACAGTTTACATGGGGACAAAACCTTTGACTAATATTTATAGAATTTTAGGTTTTGTTGCTTAAATCACGTTAGTTTTTTTTAATTGGAATATTCAGTTCTGTTAAATTTGTTCAACTATTTTAACTAAATAATTGTATTATTATATTCTACTGGTGTGAAACGCCTGTAACAACCAGAGATTATAGTACTATAACTCGTGAAATACATGTTTATATCAACGAGAGAAAGGCATTTTCTTACTCGATTTTGTATACATAAGTTGACGTTGATGAAATCTTTTGGTCTGGAAACTAACAACATCCGCATTGCAGATTACACGGTTTTAGTATCATTTAGTTATATAATTAAAATTTAATTCTAAAAATCAAAACAACTTAAAAATGATATATGTTTTCAAACCAAGTGCGTAAGCCATCCTCCAAAAGAAAGACACGACCCACATGCAAGCTTAGCGTCTGATTCTTTTTTATTCTTTATTTTTCCAAATCAATTTTGATCTAGAAACATTTGATTGATCTACAAAAGTATTTGATTGAGTAGATTGTACATGACTACATTCGAAAAAAA
>OVBX01004483.1:0-14560 GCA_900406325.1 Erucastrum elatum
TGATTTATTGGCTCAGATAGAGAACATATCAAAACCCCAAAAAGGAGACAAGGTTCAGAAACATAGTATGAGAACAAAGTTCATAACAGCTTTGAAACAAATAGGTAAAGAAAAAGATTACTCATACTAGACAGTGATAGCTGATCTCTCCACAAAATGTGATTGGACTGGCTTTTAGGAAATATTTGCAGCCAAATAAAATAGGGAAATTTGCAAAAATAATATATAACTTAAATTTGAATGCAAAATTATATCTTAAATCTAACCAAATGTAAAAATTAATTAGATGGTAAAATTACAACTACTTTAGTTTCAAAAAAACATTACAACTATTCTCTTGTGGCTTAGAAATAATTGTAGACATTTCTACGAATATAATCTTAGAAAGTCTTCTCGAGACAATGAAGTCTTCTACAAGAAGATTTCTCGAGAAGTCAACTCATATATTTCTCTTAAATTAATTTATACATTTTAAAAGAAGTATAATTTGTTGAAAATAAATTTAAAGCATGTATATACAAAAAATTATACATCATTTAAATTTAATTTAATTGATTTTTTTTCATATATATGAGTGAATATATTTTGGAAGTCATAATTGTTAATTAGTTAGGGTTTGGTAAATTATGTTCAAGTAATATTGGTATTATTAAAGTTATATTTTGGAAACTAAAACATAAGATAAATTTAGGGTTACGAATTTTTTTTTTCAGAAGTCTTCTAAACTTTAACCCTATTGGAATTTTTATTACTTCTATAATTAAAATTTTCACATTATTTCTATTTCTTTCAAAAAACTGCAACAAAAATGTAATGTTATGTCTCTAATTTTTTTTTTAACTCTGTCTGATATCTTTGAACTTGAAGACAAAAAATGCATATCAATGTACCATCTCTTTGTCTCATTTCTTTCTCACCACCCTATTTTTTTATGGAGGTTTTTCATTCTATAGTTTTGATCTTCCCCTCCGAAAAAAGTAGATCAATAAATTTTATAGATGTATTGTTGTGTGTTATATTCGAAAAAATATAGATGCAACATAATATGATATTTTTATTTGATATACCATGATTGTGATCCACTTTTAGCCATAGTATATAAGTTTGTTTACATATATTTACTACGAAATAGAGTCTATTTAGAGTATTTACAGGTTCAGGTACGACTTGGAGAAAAATGGTGTTTTGGTGTCTTTTGGAGCCTTGAAGTGCAAAACTGTGCAGACGCTTCAGATGTTTAGATATGGATGGAGATCTTCCAGTGGTGCGATTAAACTGATCTTTTGACACAAGATATATATTTGAGTTAGCTTTCCAATGTCACCGGTCTCAGGTCAATCCAACGGTTAGATCAGAAGTTATGCATGTTGTACTGAAGAGTGGTCAATCTGTCTCGCAAGAGAAGGCTGTGGGGAAGAGGAATGTATATTGGTCGATGGGAAAGACTTCATATCGATCGATATGGATGCCAGAATACGGGCCGAGCATATTTCATGATCGCCTGAAGCCTAAATGCCATCACAAAGTTACCAAAATACCCTTGACGACCAGAAACCCTATTTATGTTATTCTAAGCCATTGTTGACGGCTACGCTTTCACAACTCTTTTCATTACTTCAAAATTATTGTTTTAGGGTTGGAGAGAAGATCAATCTCCTTAGAGATTGATTGGAACACCAGTGGTTTTATTATTGCTTTCTATTCTATTATCTATTCAAACTATGATTTGTGTTTCTTCTATCATGTCTGAGTAGTTCATCTTGTTAGGTTTAGGGATTTCATGAGCTTAATGTCAAACTTATAATCAATTAGGATTGGTAGAATATATGCAGATCTCTACACCAAGATGATTTATAATACTAGGCTCTGGAATAATTAGGATATCATGAGAGTGTGCCTGATTATTTGAACCTAGAATCATAGGACAATTGAGATGCACTAGAGTACAATCAATTAACGGAACCTGAATCCTGCTGGATTAGATACTTATACATATGAGAATTGGTCTAGGAATCTAGTTGAAAAATATTGATTAGGTCGTTAATGCTTGTCTGAGGTAGTATTGATCGACGCTCATGCCATAGCATCGATCGTTACTCTCTCCTTGTTCGTATGCGAGAGCTGGAACAAAGACTTAGACATATGATTTGTAATTTCTTGAGAGAGATAATTACTTGCTTATTAAAATCATGTTCTGGAATTAAATCTATATTATTAGCATATCCGAATTATAGTTTTGAATCTCTTGATTGATAAATCCCTAGGTCTAGTTATTTCTCTTTATTGTTTACAAACTCATCAATCAAATAACTGCATTATTCACTGCTTTATAAACTGTTTACCTTGCTTAACCTTGATTTCTATAGTCTATTGTGTGCTTCTGCTCTCTGTGGATTCGATCTCTAAGTACTACAATTGATCTCTTTTGATGAGAGTAATTCACTCCTTAGGGTATTTTGAGTGATATCAAATTTGGCGTCGTTGCCAGGGAGCAAGGATTCGTCATTAGACTTGATTAATAGGTTTAGTCTAGGTTTTATTTACTATTATAGTTATTTACTGAAAAAAAAAATTTCTTGTCTTTCAAGTACATACATGCCTATCAGTACCAGAAGCAGCAAGGAAGAATTACTTTTTGTCTCAGATCCTACAAGATTGGAGCGTTTAATCCGCAAAGAAAGACGTTCCCCATCGATCGATAACAACACATGTTCATCGATTGACATTCGCCAACCACAGTCGACCGAGATACCGTCTTCATCGACCGATACTCGCCCACCCCCATCGACTAAAGCTACCCTTCTGTCGACCGACAATTCCCACCCAACATCGATCGATACTTCACCACGAACATCGATCGATACTGAGCAGCGAGACATGGTTGCGATGATATCTCTTGTAAGAGATGAGAATGGAGACATGCATGACCAGGAAGGTCATCTGTGTAATGCAGCAGGTCGAGAGATAGATGGAGAAAGGACTGCAATCCTTGACCCATCTGCTACTACTGAGGATGCTAGAGTTTCTCGAAAGAGAACACTAGCAGAATTGATCAGGCCTAGTCAGTTCTATACCAACAGGTTTGCTATTTGAGTGCCTCCAGAAGTTCAGGGATTTAAAATGAAACCCAAATACTTCTCTCATGTGAGCCAGCAACCTTATTGCGGTCTTCCTCACAAAAATCCCATGGACCATATTGAGGCACTAGAAGACTTTGTATCTGGCATCCAGAATAATGAAGCAACCAAAGACTACATCACCTGCAAGCTGTTCAAATATTCACTTTCTGGAGATCCTACAAGTTGGCTGAGGTGTCTACCACCAGGATCTCTCACTACATGGAATGATGTCAGGAACGCATTCATTAATGAATTCTTCGATGATGCAAAGGTTGAAGAGATAATAGATAAAATTTGGACATTCTCTCAAGGACATACAGAAGCTTTCAGAAGCTCTTGGGAGAGGTTTATGGGATACCAAAAAGATTGTCCACATCATAGTTTTACGGAGATTCAATTATTGAAAATTTTTTATAGGGGTGTTGATGTAAGATATGGTATGATGATGGATACTGCAAGCGAAGGAAACTTTGAGACAAGAACCATAGAGGAAGCTAAGAGACTGATTGAGAACATGGTATCTAGCAACAGTTCCAAAAATCTGGATCAGCACAGGATAAAATCAGCTGCAATGGATAGTGACAAGATTTCTGAGGCTGAGATTGGTTATGTACATGAAGTCTTAATGGTGGAGCAAGCTATATACCAGGATGAGGATGCGATGGAATTTATGCTAGAGAAGCTCTTGAAAGAACAGCGAGAGATGACTGAGCATTGGAATCTGAAATTAGATATTTTCTGCAAAGAAGTGAATGAAAGATTAGAAATCATACATACCCATCTTAAAATAGAAGATACCCAGATTCATCAGATTGCAAAAGCTGTGAAAAATCAAGCTCTTCTTCAAAGGAATGACAAAGTTCACGCTGATACTGTTCATAAAAGTACTGTTCATCAAAGTATTGATCACGATACTGTTCATCCTATGTCGATCGATACTGTTCATCCAACGCCGATCGACACTATTCATACCGCATCGATGGACACTATTTACCCAGTCACTGTTCACCCAGTCACTGTTCATCGAGACCTTGTTGATCGGGTTACTGTTCATTCCAGCTTGGATAATTACATTGCGGAAGTAATCGAACATGAGAAGCTGGAAGAAGAAGTTTATCTAGTCGAAAGTTCCATGTCCATTGGTAGCTCTTATTTGTGTCGATCGACATCGTCAGCCGAGCATCGATCGACACCGTCAACTGAGCATCGATCGACACCGCTTTTGGGATCAGATAAGTCTGTTCGAATTCAGAGGCACTCTGACTTTGCTGCTCCACACCCACATCCTGCCACCTTAGCTCGAGTTAAAGCAGTTGACATCGATCGAGATCAACATGGCAGCATCGATCGACAAGAGAAGAAGAACAGCGATCGACATCTATCCACACCATACCAAGTATGTTTACCAAATCTTGATGAACACCACTTGAATGCAACTCGAAACCCTTCTCAGACTTCAGTTTGCTTAAAGACAACAGAGAAGATTAATCAGCAATCTGCAGAAGCACCAAAGCAAGGGAAAGCAACCCTAGCTGAAACATCTTTCGTTGAAAATATCGATCGACGACGTACACCAGGTATCGATCGACACCAGTTGGACGGATACGAACCTGCCATGGAAAGTCAGGTAACGAAAGATGAGATTTCAATTGAGATGAGAGTGAAATCTAGGAAACCATATATTCCCAAGCACCTCAAGAGAGAAATTAACAAAGGGGACCTTGATGGATTTCACAAGAGGATGAAGAGGGTTCCTAAGGATATGTTTTTCGAGGAGGCCTACTCTAAGTATAGACTTGGTAATTTCTTCAGAGAAAGCAGAGAGACTGATAAAGACATTGAGCTACTATTCAACAATATATGCCGTAAGCCTAAGAGGACTCTCAAGAAGGAAGAAGATCCTGGAAAGTTCCGGATTCCATGCTCTATACACAACCATAATTTGCCAACCGCCCTCTGCGATACTGAACTGCAGTCAGCATCATGGCAATAGACAATGCTGAAGTAATAGGATTAAAGGTGGAACCTTCTAAAGCTAGTTTCACTTTCGCGGACAACTCCATAGCTGATTCAGCAGGCATCATCATGAATGTTGAAGTGGAGATAGGGGAATGTACTATTCCAGTGGACTTTCATGTCATAGAAATCAAACCAGGTAACAAAAATTTGCTTCTATTGGGAATAGCCTTCATGGCTACAGTGGTAGTAGTTTGTGATCTTAAGAAGAATATGATGTGTCTGACTAATGTTGATGAAACTGTCTTTTATGATCCTTTGGAAAGAAACCGATGAGAAGTTTATTTCATGCATAGAGATGTTTGATGATCCAGCACCTAGAGGTGATTCAAACCGCGAGCCTGCACTACGATAATCAACATCGATCGATAATAAGTCTCCAATATCGGACGACTCCCAGTCCTTAGAATCGATCGACAATCTGCCTTCAACATCGATCGACAAACAGCCTTCAGAATCGATCGGCGCGAAGCTTTCAGCATCGATCGACACCCTCCGTATTTCAGAACAGCCGAGACTGAAAAGTCTAAGTTTGGGGGAAGGACAAAGAATAGGAAGAAGAAAAAGAAAAGGAATACAGATGCAGATTTCCTATCACTAGTCCCTTCACAATGGGAAGAGGGAAGTCTTGAGTATAAAGTGCGCTGAGAAGAGAATTATGAACGTTTTGCCAAGTTTAGAGTGTTATGTGATCCAGAGCTGAATGAGATAGGAGAAGTTTAAGCTAGAGCTTTTGCCAACTACATCAACAAAATGAGGAAGAGAGACACTGAGACTTGTTTCGGAGCAAGTCCACATCTTCATCCAGACTAAATAAGATCTCCAAAGTCAAGCTAAGTGACTATAACAAAGCGCTGAGTGGGAGGCAACTCACTATTAGGTAATTTCTTTTCATCTAGTTTAGATTGCTATTTATTTTAGTCATAATTTCTTGCTAGAATATATGTAGATCTCTACACCAGATTAATTTGTAATACTATGATCTAGAATAATTAGGATATCATGAGAGTGTGTCTGATTGCTTGAACCTAAAATTATAGGACAATTAAGATGCACTAGAGTGCAGTAAATTAACGGAACCCGGATCCTTGCTGGATTAGATACTTATACACATATGAGAATTGGTCTAGGAATCTAGTTGAACAATATCGATTAGGTCGTTAATGCTTGTCTGAGGTAGTATCGATCGACGCTCAGGCCATAGCATCGATTGGTACTCTCTCCTTGTTCGTATGCGAGAGATGGAACAAAGACTTAGACATCTGATTTGTAATTTTTATAGAGAGATAATTACTTGCTTATTAAAATCGAGTTCTTGAATTAAATCTATATTATTTAGCATATTCGAATTATAGTTTTGAATCTCTTGATTGATAAATCCTTAGGTTTAGCTATTTCTCTTTATTGTTTACAAACTCATCAATCAAACAACTGCCTTATTTACTGCTTTATAAACTGTTTACCTAGCTTGATCTTGATTTCTATATTCTATTGTGTTCTTCTGCTCTCTGTGGATTCGATCCCTAAGTACTATAATTGATCTCTTTTGATGAGAGTAATTCACTCCTTAGGGTAATTTGAGTGATATTATTATTATAAGCACATAGGTTTTATTTTGAAGTTTTTTTTCCATTTGAAGCCATTGTGACATTTTTAGATATGATGGGTTTTTCAAATCTAAGGACAATATATCAGACTTTTGACTTCATCAGAAGATTTTACTAGCATACTTCTCTACAAGTCTGCAAAACTGTAATGCACTAGAAAACAAATATGATTTGCAAACTGCCAAAATTGGTAAGATTTTATTTTTCACCAATTATTTTTGTTTTATGTGTATTAACTTTCGAATAAAGTTTTAGATTCAACTTAATGTGGTTGTTTTTTATTATTTTTTAAAAATCATATTTCACAGTTTATGCTTTTTTTTTTGTCATCAACGTATACAAACTCATATAGACTCTGTAAACCAAACTTGTAACTCTGCATCCATGTGGACGACGAAAGATGACAGTTGTCTGGCACAACGTGCTAGACGATCCGCCCTTGAATTCTCCATCCATGGTACATGAATGATTTTTGAGCTTAGGAAACTGCCTTGTAAAATCTTGATATCTTCCAGATAACTTGCAAACGCTGACCACTCCTCGGGTTCCGAAACCATCTTCACCAACTGCGAACAATCCGTTGCAAATGTAACCTGAAACTTGTGGTAAATTCTTCATACACTCCATTGCCCCGAATAATGGCTCCACTTCCAAATGGAGATGTGATAGACTAGCCCAAATATTTCGTGCCTCCATTAGTCCCTCGAAATCCTCCAAAGTACTGAACCAACCTTGTCCCGAGAAAGGGTCTTTATCCTTCCACGAACCATCAGCGAAACACCATCTCCCTGAAATTGTTGAGAGAGTCTGCACCTCCTCTTGTGTTATCCTTCGTGGATTCTTATCTTGTGCTTCAGCCCACAAAATTGATTATGTTTCTGCCAGTCTAAGCGTGTCCTTTGGATCCGTATCTCGATTACTAAAAACTTTATTATTCTTTGTTCTTCAAATGTACCATAGTATCCATGCAAATTAGTGATCATCCATCTTTAGAATAACCCTCCAGGACAAGTGATCCATATTTAAATTAAGATATAGGTCTTTAAATCTTGTATATATTTATTTGTCTTGTGTATGTTAAAATTAAAAAAAAAATAAGAATTTATTATGAATAAAAAAATTATTATTATTTATCTGTAAATTTATAATTCAAAAAATAGAATGTATATTTTTATTCTTGTCTATTACATTCAAATAAAAATATATATTCAAATTATTGCAACTGTTTCTTTTTTTATAAGTGTAAAATACTATTTTCACAAGTTTTATTTGTTTCGAAATAATTTAAATTTTTTTTATATATTCATATTTTTAATCTAATGTCTATATATGGATATTATTACCAGACGTCTAAGTTGTGATGCACTAGTAGACTTCTCAAATCCGTCTTCTATTGAAGATGATCTTAAATATCTTGGACAATGGTGTTCCTAATCTTGTTTCACTTTCAACAATCTTACTTTATTTAAGAAAACAAGTAAAGAAAGATTCACGTTTTGATAATATATATAGTGTTGTAAACAATTCATTCACTTTTCTCCAATCTATTAAAAAGGCTATTTTTCAATGCTTTGTTCGTTTGCTAATTCACACAAATATTTAAGATAAATTATATGTGTGCGTAAGATGAGATAACAAGATGTATAAATTGATTTCCAGTGCAGTTGAAACTTATTTTTATTTCTTAATAGCAGTTGGTTATATTGAAGACGGTTATATTTTTATAAATAACTAATGAGATAAGGATGTTCGAACAAAATTAATATATTACGTGAAAATAAATTAAAAGGTAATGAAGTTTTTGTAAATTAGTTGAAATTTTAGTGTAAATAGAACAAAACGAAAATTCAAAAAAAATGTATTTGACTATTAGTTTTATATCATATAAAAAATAAAATAATATATCACATGAAAATACCATTAACAAAAAAAAAGTTTGATGAATGGCTTAATTGCCAACTAACCATATTTCAGAAAAAAATTAATAATATAGCATTGATTTTTACGTTATTAGATCTCATAACATTTTGTGCAATATTTTCCCGGTTTTTATCCTTCTTTTTAGCCGGTTACAAGTAATAGAAGAAATAAATTTTAATCAATAACTTTATGGTGATGATTATTATCGCAAGGTCAATGAGAATTATAGTTGAAAGAGAATGGTTACAAAGAAAACAATGTTGATGATTATTATGGTGGTAGTGGTTATTGCGGCGGTGGTGATTATTGCATCACCGGTGGCGGTGACCATGAAGATGGTGATTACTATAGGAGTGACTAAAGATGAAATAGAGCTCGCCAATCGAAAAGAAGCAGTCATCATCTTGCATAGAAAAATTAATTACTATGACTGCGATGTTGGTTATGCTGTGACTGCGATGATCGAAGAAAGAGATAATGTTATGGAAGAAGATAAACAGAGTAAATAGAATAGAATATTATAAATGGAATAGTTGATATTAATAATATTATAAAATGACTTGATAATAGTGGATGTAGTACTTAATCTCAACGTCAACCCAAACCTTCCATAAAAAAAATTAAAACATTAATCACTAAATCCTAAAAAAAAATATAAACCATAATTCAAATATCAAATATGAACATAGTACATTATATGAATCATTATCAAAATAAAATAATAACAAACGAAATATCATAGTACATATTAAAGTTCAAAATTTGAAATGTTTATGATTGGAGTGAATAAAAATATGCTTACTCCAAAGTCAACTCAAACATTCCATAAACTAAATTCAAACAACTAGTCACTAAATCCTAAAATAAAATATAAACACTAACCCAAATATCAAATATGCCCATAATACATAATATGAATCATTATCAAAAGAGAATAGTAACAAACTAAATAGCATAATACATATTAATGTTCAAATTTTGAAATATCTTTGATTGCATGGATGGAGGTAATGTTTACCCAAACCTTCCATAAAGAAAACCCAATACACTAATCAATAATCCCTAAAATGAAATATAAACCCTAACTCAAATATCAAAATATGCACATAATACATAATATGAAGCATTATTCAAATAAAATAGTAATAAATAAAATAACATGGTACATATTAATGTTCAAATTTTAAAATGTCTGCAGGGAAAGAAATAATGTTTACTCTAAAGTCAACATATACCTTTGATAAACTAAATCCAAAATACTTTTTTTTTGTTCAAACTAAATCCAAAATACTAATTACTAAACCTTAAAAGAAAATATAAACCTTAAACCAAATATCAAGATATGCACATAATACAATATGGAAATAAAATAGTAACAAATGTAATAGCATAGTACGTATTGTTCAAATAGCATAGTATACCCAATAACTAACAGAATAACGAGGGCACCTCAACTGTGACGCCGTCGTGGTCTGTAGATTTCAGAAGTGGAGACAACATTTGTAGCAGCGATTATGGATTTGGAGGTGGTTGTGGTCGCTTCGGTGATGGTGATGAATGTGAGTACGGATGATGTGATAATGATTATGAAAAAGGGATATTGATTATAAAAAAATGTGCTCATTAAGAAAACGATAAATACAAAAACACCGCGTAAAATTGGTGATGATTGTATTGTGTAGAGATAGGAAAAAGAGTGGTGGTAGTTGATAATCTAAGAAGAAGAAGAATATATTTATCTCTTTCATTAACTGGTGACTAAGGGAAATATAGTATATTACATAAATAACGAAGGTATTTTTTGTTAGATATTTAATTATGATTTTTTTTTTGTAGTTATACAGCCCAATTTTCCTTTAGTAAATCGTTAGTTTCTTAGAAGACTAGCACATCTCACCTAACGCTTTCCTTATGTATAATTTCTTGGAAATAACTTGTTTCTTATAGTTCTTCTTAGTTTTTATTGTTTAAGCTTTTTTGAAAAAGTTTAATGAACCTGAGACTTAAAAAAAAAGATAAATTAGAATTTTATCATTAAATAAAATATTTTTAAAATCACCTCTTTTACATGACACAGAAATATATATAAAACTTTATTAGTTTTTAAACTGAGAATAGTAAACTTTTTTATATAGGCCAAACTAAATTATGACTTATCCACCTAGCTAACTTTGATGTAACAATTGATTAATCAACTTACTATCCTTTAAACCTATTTAGATAATCGTCACCAGCTCCAGTCTTCTGATTAAGATCACAAGCAATGATTAAAGGATTTTTAATGTTAAAACTTTCCAATTAATTTTATTTTAGATAAAAACTTTTAAACTAAGTATGTAATGTAAAAACCTTTAATCTCATTTTATTTAACATAAAAACCTCCAAACTCATTTTCTTAATGAATAAGACTTTTTATTTATGGTACCGGTAAAAAAAAAACCTACTGCACCAGCAAATCTTTAGTTTATAAATGTTTATACTTATCAAACTTAGTTGGGAGGGTTTTAACATTATAATTCCAAAAGTATTATGTAAAAATTTTACAGCTTAAATTTATAAAATTAGTTTATAATAAATGATGCAAATATATGAGTTAGTTTTATTTTAAAAATCCACACTACATATGTATAAAATATATGTTTTTGGATCCAAACCCAATATCATAGGTATAAATATATGAGTGAATATTCCCGGATACCAAAAACAAGTGAGTTCCTAAGACAAAATTGTGACACCCTCTCTATCTCACCTGAAAAGGAAAGAAAGATATGTGAATATTAATAAATTCATTATGTGAGATATGAGATGCTAAACTCGCAAGTTATGATTTCAGAATTAGCACACCGAATATAAAAAATTTAGTTTTAATATGTAACAAACACGACACCTAATTTCAATATGATTGCTTGTTCACCCAGATAGAGGCTTCTCTGCATCGAGTGTTCATGTTTGGGATTTTCCCACACATCAACCTCTAGGTTAGGGCTAACATATTGATTGAGTTGGCCGCATCATCCATCACACTAAAGACTTTTCTCTGACCAGCGTACATAAACACATACATGTATCTGGTTAACATATATCTTCAAGTGGGCAGATGAATAGAAAGTGGATGTTTTGACCGGAAAATATCTGATGGAAAAATATATGAATTATCCTTATGATTTTTTGGGACAGTAATCCTTCTGATGTTAAAGAACTTGATTTCAAATGTTAATCTAGAACTTGATTTTAGAATAAAGAAGCAACATGGTTCATAACATTTGAACAACCAATTCATTTGTCTTGGATTTTAGAGAGTATAGGCTTAAGCATGTAATTTGTGATTGTTGTAATTTGTGGTTTTAGAGAGTTTGATTCCGATCCAAAAACATGTAATTTAGAAACAGTACAGACTACATTGTTTATAGTGCTGATCTTAAAAAAAAATATAACTCATTTAAACCTAATTTTAGAAATTTGAGTTATTAAATTTTTACATACTTTTTAGGATTTTGATGTTAAAATACTCCAACTAAATTTGTTAGTGTGAAAACCCGAAACCAAAAATTTATCGTTACAACTGTTTTTTTTTTACCGGTCCTAGGAAACAAACTTGCACATCCGCGCGGGCTATTAAATTCTTTACTACAAATTAAAATTATTTATTTTAATAAAAAATATATACTTTATACTTATATTTTTTAAATTTCTAAAAAATATTTATTTTCCATTCATTTATTTTCCCACTGTTTTTTTACTTCCCACATTTATTAACGATATATTTATCATGCATGAAATATAACATAAAATATACAAAATTAATTTGAATTATTTGAAGTTTACATTATATTTTTATTTTAAAATACTGATCAACTCAAAATGTATAAAAATATTGACAAAATTAAATACTCCAAAGAAGAAATTCAAATTTGTATTGGTGTTTTAATGATCTACCCAAAACCAAAATAACAATTTGGTAACAAATCCATTTACAACTATTAAAAAATCAGTAATGACCATGTTTTTACCGGAATATTGTTACAACATACATCTTTACATCTATAAAAATGTAAGAGTTATTGAAGATTAAATAGCAGATGACTGATATTAATATATAATGTTAAAGAAATAGAGTGCTTTACCAATATAAGAGAGTTTTATACAGTTTGATAGATTTACCAAGATATCATTGACAATGACAACTTTGGAAGAACAAGTTGCGTTGAAAGTAATTAAGGGAATGAGGTGGCTATATTAAGAGATGTAAACTTGGATGAATAGAATCCTTAGACTTTTTAATCTCAACCCTTTCGTGAGTAATATTTATAAATAGCCTTATATGTTTAAAAATAATTATATAAACACTTGACTAAATAAATTTATTGAAAATGATGAGACATTAAAAGTGAGACTCCCTCATATTTTAATCCAAAAATACGAAAGAGAATTAAATTAAGAGTAGGCAAAAATTGATATGGGTATGAAATATTATAATACTATATATATATGTAGCATAGAGTTCTTTAAAATAAAGATATTTTAATTTTAGTTATTATTATTATTATATTTAAAATAAAGATATTTTAATTTTAGTTATTATTATTATTATTATATAGAGTTCATCATAGAAATCATAAAGTATCCTTTCTTATGTAGTCTAAGTGATATTGAGATGCCGTCAAAAAAGTGATATTGAGATATAAATACCCTGGAGTGTTATAGGTTTTTCAAACAAAATTTCTAAATTTAGATTAAGAAGCAATAATAACAAAAACAGTTTTGTGTTTTCTAGTTTATTTGTGATTGTTGTGATTTTCTCAATGTCCACAACTCCTTAGATAGAAGACTACAGGTTGTAATAGTTAGTTAACATCAAAAGTTGCAATGATTTATCAACAAATATTGCAATCGCCAATAATTGCAATGATTCATCACCAAAGATTGCAATGATTCATCTTTAAAAATTATATTCACCAACTGTTGCAATGTTTCATTTAATCAGTTGTAACTGTTCCACCAGATAATTACACCGATTCACTTAAACGTAAGAAAAATTCATTTAATTTAACTTATAATATACCTATTTTTTATGTGTAATAGTGATTTGCTAAATAAATAATACATATAAATGACAAAATGTTTTAAGCATGCAATTTTTAGGGTGAAAGACACATTTTTATACATTTTTAAACTCAAGCAACTTTTAGGAAGAAGATCTACACTGTTAGGATTAAAAGACACATTTTAGACATTTAAACAATTTTTAAACTAATATAATTATAAAATACATTAGGTATGATCATCAAAGAAAAGAAATTAGTGATTCAGATTTAAAACTATTTAAAAAAAAATTAGTAACATGTGCAAAAAACAATCTCATTTTGTATGAAAAGACACACTGTTATAATTAGAAGACACAACTCTTAAAACTGATAAAATACATTTATTAAGATGTTTAAAAAATGTAGAAAGGCACTTCTTGTATATTCTTAACTACTTTTAATTTTTCCAATGGTTTCATGTTAGAAAACAAAACAAAACTAATCTCAATTTTGCTTTTTTGAAAAAAAACACAACTCTTTTAAATTATTTGAAATTCATTATCTTTCACATCAACTGAAATTGCTATTATTAGTAGATTATTCTTAGAAATGACCAGAAAAATAACAGCATAATTAAAAGAAAGGGTAATCACTGTAAGAGATTATTTTTTTTTCAATAAAGATATGCTTTTATTTTTAATATGCAACCCAACATAAATAATTCACATATATAATATCAATCCAGAAAATTAAATTAAAATTTCCTAAAAACCGATCTTGTCTACTTCTATTTGAACTCTAAATTTGTTTTCAGTTTAGAGATAGGTTTTCATTGTTATACAGTAACTAATTTTTTATAATTTATAGGTATTAT
>OVBX01004485.1:0-14558 GCA_900406325.1 Erucastrum elatum
CCTTTTTTCTATATTTTCAGAGAACGAGAATTTGTATATGATCTATTCGAAGCTGCCACCGTTTGTCTTTCACGCATGTGAGGAAAAATGTGATCCTAAAGTGGTATCCCTATATATATATATTTTTTTTTTGCAAAAATACATTTTTGGATGAATTAATAAAAATGTTATGCTAATTAATTAAAATGTAATAAATTACATTTAAAACCATTCAAATAGGAATTATACTTTTGATTAATAAACTCTGCTACTACACTTAAAATCATAACAAATCTCATAAAATAAAATAAAAATTACTTGGGATAATTTGAAAAATACCCTATGAATAGTTTCAAATTTGAAAATTATACTTTTTTTTAAATTTTTTGAAAACTACACTTTAGTAAATATGAAAAGACATTTGTAACCATATTAGAATTTCAGAAATTACAATATAAATTTTAAATTAATAATGACTATAATATTATAATTCTATAGCCTTAAGATAAATATGTGCTGAGATAAATTCAAATAGACACACACACATATATGTATATATCAATATGTATTTTTTTTAATTTCTCGTGCAAAGTTGTAAGAACTAAAGAAAACGCATGTGTTATTAGGGACTAATATAAAACAAAAAAATTTGAAACATGAAACATATAAGTTATCTTCACTTCACCTGTTCAAGAACAGAGAGCACAACGCCTAACACATTATCTCGTAACGCCTAACACATTATCTCGTAGTAAGTTATCATCATTGAAGAACATATGACTAAAGGTGGAAATCCGTGATGTCTTTAGAACTAAATCTATGATTCTTTTTTATATATTCACCGAGCATGAGCCAAAGAAACCAACCAAAAGACAACGATCAAGAGCTTTATCTCACTGGTTCTGCAATGTTTCTCTTAATTTATAAAATTATAATCCAAAACCATTGTTTCACGTTAACTCTCTGTCTCATTCCTGAATGAATGTTTTTCATGAGTCATTAGAGTGTATGCCTCGATTGAATCTGATATTAGAGTGCATGCATGATTGAATCAAGTTTTGACAGTGTCTCTTAAGTGGATACATTAGAAGAATCGAGTAAATAATTAAACATTGTATTTTTGATAAACTTGTAGAATAAACTATATAATTTTTTTTAAAAAAATCACTGGTTTAAGGTAATATAGATTAATGATTCTGGTTGACTTAAAAAAATATAATTCTAAAGTTAATTAACATAAAAAAATATTGAAATAGTTAACATAGAGAGGTATACAATTTATATTATATCTATTTAGTTTTTTACTATTTATAAATTAAATGAATTATCGTTTTTTTAAATCTATCAAGGTTATGCTGTTATGGAAAATAATAGTATTTAAAGTGATTTTGTTTTGAATTATTTTGAAAAACAATTAAGAACACTATTACAGAAAATCATGGCAACAATAAATATGTGACTTTGATCTCCAAGTTTTAAAATAAATGCTTGGAATATTCTATATTTTTGTTCAATCACGAAAAATGATATGTATTCTATCAAAGATTATATTGCTTTTATTAGTTATAAAAAATATGAATTGATTAGATATGCGACTTGATCTCCAAGTTTTTTAAAAAATGGTTAGGATATTCTATATTTTTCAATCTCATGAAAATCTATCTATTTTTTAAAAGTAGATTTTTGTTTGATTAATTTGAATATTAATAGAATAAATGTAGATATTATTCTAAAATTCAGAATATTCTATATTTTTAATCTCACGAAAATCTATCTATGTTTTAAAAGTATATTTGTCTTTGATTAGTTATATATTAAAATATGAGTTGATATTTATTTAATTTGAATATTAATAGAATAAACGTAGATATTATTCTAAATTAATATATTAGTAGAACGTGAAATATTTACATGTATTTTTAAACATTAATATATTGTTAAAATATTAGATCAACATAATAATTTTCTCTTAATATGATTTATTTTAATTATATGATTGATAAAAAAATTAGAATATTTATTTTTCATTTTGTAAATGTTAACTGGATATATTAGTTTATAGTAATATTTCAAAACTAATCACGAAATTAGTTAAAATATTTTCATATATTTTTTTTGAAAATTAAGTTCTGTTAAAATATATTTTAACATATTTTTTCGAAATTTTAATATATATATATATATATGATTTAAATATAAGTTGGATTTAATATATTGTTGTGAAATCCCTAAAATATTGGGAGGTTATTATGTTTTATATAATATTGGTTATTAATGATTAAATAATGTAACATATTCTATTTAATATGAATATTAATGATGATTAGAATGTAATGTGACAAACTTTAGTAAATAGTCCATTTTATAAAAAATCACACATGAATGAGAAGTCATGACTTCTGTTTTAATATAATAGATAGATTTTGTTGTATGATGAATAGGGGTAATGTAGACACAGTGCCGTCCCGAAAAATTTGGTGGCCTAAAGCGTATTTATAAACGGTGGCCTATGTTTAATCGAAAACATATATCTATTACACAAAATATTTTAAGAACAAAAACTAGCATATCTGTTTAGTTTTTATTAGACTAGAAAAAACTAGGTGGGCACTAGGCTGTCAGTTATATTGTAACTATAATATTTTAGTTTATTTTACAACAATTAAAAATCATTTTAAATCAATTACTTGAAAATAAAAGATATGACAAATCAGGATCTAAAACAATTGAGAAATACGTACTTTAAAATAGATGGTTTGCAATCTCATTTTAACCAAGAGTAAACAAACCACACCTTTAGAAAAACCAAGACTTAAATTCAAATAAGAAGTGAATGTTGTTTTCTACTCATTCAACTAGAGTTGTTCAAAAAAAAATCATTCAACTAGAATTTCTCTTTTCAAAATGTGGCCTTAATAATTGTAAATAATCTTGTGGCCTAAAGCTCATGCTTTATATGCCTTATAGGAGGGACGGGACTGTGTAGACATTAAAAAGACACATCAGTGAGAAATGCAGAATTTCATCTATGCAAATTATGCTGTTAGTGGTGTATATGGAGTGCAATTTCTGCTAAAATTATGGGAACATGATAAATAATATAGATCCCTCACAGATCCCTTTCCAATTGACCTGAAACCGCGTGGACTTTACCAATTTGTCGTAGTTTGTCTATGAAACCAAAAACACCACAAATCTTTTAATATTTAGCGTGCATCATTATATACCATAAACTTTTATTAAAATAATATACCATAGGAAGAAAATATAATTTATATTCCAAGAGAAAAGCTAGTTGCCATATACCAAAAGTAGAAAATAATGTAGCCTGTACCATTAGCAACACAAAATTTCACACATGAGAGTGACTATCAGGATGAGCCATAGTAAACTCATCTGTAATATAGATGGTTTCACTTCTAATATCTTTTTTAATTTTCCATAGTAAATCATCAAATTCAAAGCTTAAATTGGTTGAAGACACTTGAAGCTGAAACCCAAGACCACAGACACACACAAACAAACAAAAACGTTTTTCTTTTACTTTTAACTTAAGTTTGTTACAAAAAGGTTACAACTTTTGCCTTAATTCCTCTATCCTATTACAGATGCTCTGTCTCAATCTCTCGTTCCTTTAATTCAACCTCCTTTCTCTCTCCCAGTTTCGTATTTGATCCGTTAATCGAAGATAGAGATCCGGAGGTTTTGAGCTGAATTTCGAAAGAAAGAAACAGAGTAAATGGCGAACAGAGGAGATGTGGAGAGAGCAGGGAAGCAGAACACCATCAACAACAACAACTATTTCTACGACGAAAGTTCAAGCGATACTCACTGGACTTCGTGGCTCGTTCCACTGATCGTCGTGGCGAATCTCGCCGTCTTTATCGCCGTTATGTTCGTTAACGACTGTCCCAAGAAGATCACCGGACCAAACAAAGCTTGCGTCGCTAGATTCCTCGGAAGATTCTCGTTTCAGCCTCTTCGAGAAAATCCTCTCTTTGGCCCTTCTTCTTCTACGTAAGTTTAGCTCAAGAGTCTAAATCTACTTTAGTCTTCTGGGTACCTCGAAAGTCTCAATCTTTTTTACTTTCTCCCCCTAATTCGCAATTGATTTTGAGATCAAGCTTCCTATGCTCTGTTAAGGCTTCTCTGTTTTGGTATTATGATTGAATTCTTGATTTGGTTTTTACTCGGAGTCTTGTTTCAGATTGGAGAAAATGGGAGCATTGGAATGGAGTAAAGTAGTACATGAGCATCAAGGATGGAGACTCGTAACATGTATGTGGCTACACGCCGGTATCATTCATCTTCTCACCAATATGTTGAGTTTGATCTTCATCGGTATCCGCCTTGAGCAGCAGTTTGGCTTCAGTAAGTTCTCTTTGCCTTCCTTCACCTACACACAATCTTTTTAGTAGCAATCTCCAAGTGAGACACATTTGATCTTTGGTTGTTTCCATACAGTAAGAGTTGGACTTATCTACTTAATCTCTGGTCTCGGTGGAAGCATACTCTCCTCTCTTTTCCTTCAAGAAAGTATCTCTGTTGGTGCTTCCGGTGCTCTCTTTGGACTTCTTGGAGCTATGCTATCCGAGCTTCTCACTAATTGGACTATCTATGCCAACAAGGTGCTTTATAATGTTTTTTCAGCTTAACCGGTTTGGTTTTTATCGGTTTTGTGTTTTTTTTTGCAGGCGGCTGCTCTGTTCACACTCCTATTCATCATAGTAATCAACTTAGGACTAGGCCTGCTTCCTCGCGTTGACAATTTCGCACATATTGGAGGGTTTATAACCGGGTTCTGCCTCGGTTTTATCCTTCTTGTCCGGCCACAGCACGGTTGGGAAAGTTCCCGCACCAACAACGCTTCCCTTACCAAACGCAA
Source organism: Erucastrum elatum (assembly GCA_900406325.1). NCBI lineage: Eukaryota > Viridiplantae > Streptophyta > Magnoliopsida > Brassicales > Brassicaceae > Erucastrum > Erucastrum elatum. The sequence goes on from OVBX01004485.1 coordinate 4,865, forward strand.
GTACAGCGTCTACCAGTACGTTCTGTTCTTAGTTGCAGCCCTTCTGCTTGTGGTTTGTTTAACCGTTGGATCAGTGATGCTATTCAAAGGAGAGAATGGGAACAAACATTGCAAATGGTGTCATCGCCTCAGCTGTTTCCCTACTTCTAAATGGACCTGTTAATCATCGTCATCACCATCATCATCATTATCCTCTAAAAACTCTTCTTATATGTGTTCTTTGTAACAGATAATTTGTTTGTTCTTTTTGCCTTTGGCCTCTCTAGCCATTTATAACATACATGTATATTACTAAATCTGTCTTGCGTAGGAAAGAAACAAGAGTGTATTACATTTGAAAATCAGAAGTAAATAAAACAATATTGTTGGATTGAAGGTACTTAATCTCTTTAGAGTACTTCATCGATATACAATAGTATTCTTTTCATTGTCATTAAACATAAAAAAAATTGTATTCATCAGAACTTATCTTAACTTCTTCTAGATACCTTTCTTATTGAGTCTAACATGATACCCATTTGGAAATTGCTAATCCAGGAGTTCGAATTACATCTCCTCCCATCTAATAGATTCAAGATTACAAAAGTTTTGGACTGCATAAGAATCTACCAGGTTTTCTCCGACGGTTAAGCGTATGCTCAAGGTTAGACCCCTTTTGAAAGATCTGATGAGATGTCAAATAGAGAATGGGAGAAGTGTAAGTTTTTGGTTTGATTGGTGGACTCACTTGGGCCCCCTAGTTGAGGGCCTAGAGAGTTGCAGGTCCCCCTTTAGTCTATGGTTAGCACTGTAGCTGGACGTTACCACCAGCTCGGTCTGATGAGGCGGTAGCACTTCAAGTGGTCCTCACTACGATGGAGGCACCATCTGATTCTCGTGGGGAAGACCGTTTCCTTTGGAGGAATGGTCTTTGCTCCTATTTAAAGAAATTCTCGTCGAAGGGAACGTGGAACTTCATTCGTGAGGTCTCTCCTAAGGTTCCTTGGGCACACATGATCTGGTTCAAGGATGAGATTCCAAGATGTACTTTTGTGACTTGGTTATGTATACAGTCAAGGCTCTCCACTCGAGATAGACTGGTCTCTTGGAGAATGAATGTCCCGTCTTCTTGTGTTTTATGTTCACTTGGGTTGGAAAATCATGATCACCTCTTCTTCTCTTGTGAGTTTGCTAAATCAGTTTGGGGGCATTTCTCTGGTTGGATGCTTCCCAATGTTCTGGTTTCCTTCAGTTCGATTGCTTCTTCGCTTCAGCAGCAGCGGCTTACGGGTATTAGGGGAGCTCATGCTATCTTAAAACTCTTGATGCAGGTGGTTATTTACAATCTCTGGCGGGAGAGGAACTATTGTATTTTCAGGCAAGCTTCGTGTTCTGCAGCTGGGGTCATAGTGAAGGGACCCGACCCATTTTTTTCGTACGAACAGTACGAGTCTGAACCGACTTCCTCGATCAGACTTAGGCCAGTTTCCAGCTTTCCTTTACTTAGAATTTATTTCCGTATTTTAGTTCATTTTCAGACAAGTCAGACAAGCATAATAATATTTGAATAAATTATCAGAGGTTCGAGTTAACAAGTGAGTTTGCATTATGCTATTACATGTTAAACCCGTCCTAAATCTATCCAAATCCACCATCCTTCCTTCCTGCCTTAGTCCCACGGTCAAGCTATGTCTTTACCCTTGCGGGTCTGATCCAGATCTGCATCCATAAACAAGGAGGCATAAGCAAACAATATGCTTAGTGGAGCGGTCATCCCGTCTCACTCAGCCAATATAAAGCAATCGAGTCAATCAATCAAAACGGACATGCTTATCATTATTCAGTTACTTAGTCGACACAATCACCCCAAGCCAAAGCGCCATCAGATACAGTCACGCCTTAGTCAGCCAGCAAGGCTCTAAGCGCATGATCTGAACCAGATGCGTCAATGGAAGGGATCGACTGTTCGATCTTAGCCAGAAAGTGCAGATAATTCGAATTAAGACAAGCAATCAGTACACAGAACATTTCTATCAATCAGACTACGATTCAGTACGTTATCACGCTCTCACCTTTGCCTTAGAGTCGGTTTGTTGGTTTGCTTCGGACGTTTCTGACACCTCTTGCGCAATTTCTCTCGGATCCTCGAACGTTCAGACAGTCGAAATCACCCAACAGACGATCGTACTCGGCTCGAACTTGATCGATCCGGCCAAATATCACAGTTTCTCTCTTACTCGGACTTTTCTCTCTTAGAATTTTCTCTCGATCTTCCTTCGAGTTTTTGAGACAGAAATGGCGAAATAAGGCGGAAGAGACGATTTAAATGAGCAGTTGAGCGGTTTAAACCCGAAAAACTGCGAATGAAACCGTTTCCGCGTTATTTCCCACGCGCCCCAAATCCGTAACCGCCACCCCGCGCTCGCAAGCATTCCAGCGCGAGTTTTTCCCTTCCCAGACTTAACCGTTTCACGCCAATTTTCACTTAGACGAAACTCGAGCTTAAGCTGACTGTTTCGTCCAACCACTCTAACCGCTCTGTCTGACTCAGACCACTACTATCGAATCAGCTCATATCAGCTCAGCTAACACTCTCAACCGTCTTGCCTGATTTCCGACAGTCGCTGTCTAACCGACCAGCTCAACCGTCCTGTACGAATCCGACAACACTTGTCCGAATCCGACCACTGCTGTCCGAAAATCCCACTAAGTCTGAAAGCTTGTCCGAACACTTCTGATTTCCACAAATCGACCAACTTATGCACAACCCGGGCGTAAAACCGACTGATGGAGCTTTGTCCGGCTCAAAAACATATCTGATCCTAGCCTTGTTCGGGTACATGCCATCGATCTCTCTGTTAGTCCTCAAACATCAATCCAAGATCTCCCATTCCTTCACAAAAAATCCTTCTAACCTTAGCCAGTTCTTCCTTGCATCATCCAACCCATTCAGTACGATCCAACAGTCCGACCAGTCAGTCCTCAGATCATCCTAGCTCCGATCTTTGGAACGCGGTCGCTACAAGTTCTCCCCCACTTGGTTCAGACTCGTCCTCGAGTCTTCTTACCCGGAACTTCCTTAAGTTTCTCAAACCACTTAGGAAATTCTGCCTTCATTCTGGCCTCTGGTTCCCACGTTGTCTCCTCTTCTCCATCATAGTCCCAAACGACCTGAATCATCTTGACCGTCTTTCTGCCGTCTGGTTTGGTTTTCTGGCCAATGATTCGAACTGGCCTCCCTTCCACCGTAAGGTTGATCCTTAATTCAGATGGTGGTTCTGAAACCACATTGTCTCGTTCACTTATGCACTTCCTTAGCAAAGATACATGGAAGACGTTTTGAAACTGGGACATGGAAGGCGGCAGTTCCAGTTTATAAGCAACCTTTCAAATCCTCTCTAGGACTTTGTACGGTCCCATGTATCTCGGACTAAGCTTAGCATTCTTTGATGCTCGATCCTTGCCCTTGTAGGTAACCGTCTTAAGATATACCATATCCCCAACCTGAAACTCAAGCTCTTTCATGCGTCTGTCTGCATAACTCTTTTGCCTATCCTGAGACTCCTTCATTTTTAGTTTCAAGATTCGGATTCTTACAGTTGTTTCTTCCACGAAATCTCGCCCAAAAATGCTGCGCTCCCCCACTTGAGTCCAACATAGAGGTGTTCTGCACGGTCGCCCATATAGTGCTTCATAAGGCGACATATCAATACTTGCATGATAGTTGTTGTTGTATGAAAACTTGGCAAGATGCAAGTATTGTTCTCATTTGTCTCCCCAATCCAGAACACACGTTCGCAGTAAGTCCTCAAATGTTCGGATTGTTCTTTCTGATTGTCCATCCGTTTGGAGATGATAGGCTGTACTCATATGGATCTTGGTTCCCATCGATTTCTGCATTGCCCTCCAGAAGGCCGAATAAAACTTGGAGTCCCGGTCTGACACTATGCTTACCGGCACCCCATGCAGTTTGACAATCTGCTCCACGTACAATTTGGCTAATGCTGCTGCATTATCCGACTTATTGATTGCCAAAAAGTGTGCGGATTTTGTTAAACGGTCTACTATCACCCAGATAGCATCCTTACCATTTATCATTGGCAAACCAGTCACGAAATCCATCGTGATCATATCCCACTTCCACTCGGGAATAGGTAAACTTTGAAGTAGTCCACTCGGAAATTGATTTTCTGCCTTAACCATTTGACAGATTGGGCACCCAGCTACCCATTTTGCAACATCTCTCTTTATGCCGATCCAGTGATAGTATCTTTTCAAGTCTCTATACATCTTGTTGGCTCCTAGATGTATTGAGAACTTTGACTGATGTGCTTCCTTTAGGATCTCTTCCCGCAATCCTTTATCATTTGGAACACACACTCGGCCATTAACCAGAATCGTCCCATTATTTGAGGTCTTGTACTCTGTCTTCTCGTTCTTAGAAGCTTTGATCAGATCCTCATCTATTTCTTGAGCAAGACGAACCCTTGACAGTAGGTCCGTTTGATCCGCTGCACCCAGTCCCAACGTTTCCAGTTCATCAGTTAAAGCAGCCAGTCGGAAAGTACCAACCATATGAACCAGCTCTTCCATATCTTTCTCTGAATCTGAAGCTGCTCTCTTCCGACTCAATGCATCAGCAACCAGGTTTGCCTTTCTCGGATGGTAGGCAATATCCAAGTCATAATCCGCAACTAACTCCATCTATCTTCTCTGCCTAAGGTTCAGTTCTGGTTGCGTAAAGATATACTTCAAGCTCTTATGGTCCGTGAACACTTGGACCTTTGCACCATAAAGATAGGAACGCCATACCTTTAGGGAAAACACGACCACACCCATCTCTAAGTCGTGTGTTGGATAGTTTCCTTCATGTTTCCTAAGCTGTCTGGATGCATAGGCAATGACCTTGCCTTGCTGCATCAGAACACATCCCAGCCCCACTCTGGATGCATCCTTGTAGACCACATATGGCTCCGTGTCGGTTGGAAGGGCCAACACTGGAGCACTCGTCAGCATCTCCTTGAGTTTGTTGAAACTCACTTCACAATCCTCCGTCCACACAAATGAAACATCCTTCCCGGTTAGTTTTGTCATCGGATGAGCCATGCCAGCAAACCCTTTAACAAAACGTCAATAGTACCTAGTCAAACCAAAAAAGCTTCTGATCTCTGACGCGTTCCTCGGTCTTGGCCAATCCGCAATGGCTCTAATCTTTTCTGGGTCAACAGACACCCCTTTGTCCGAGACCACATGACCAAAGAAACCGATCTCCTTTTGCCAGAAACTGCACTTGCTGAGCTTGGCAAACAACCGAAGCTCTAGCAGTTTATCCAGAACCTTTCTTAAATGAACCCGGTGCTCCTCCTAGTTCTTTGAGTAGATCAAGATATCATCTATGAAGACAATAACGAATTCATCCAGGTAGTCTTTGAAAATGTTATTCATCATCTTCATGAACGCAGCCGGGACATCGGTCAGTCCGAAGGGCATGACCACGAATTCGTAATGCCCATATCTTGATCTGAAGGCGTTCTTACGAATATCCTTCTCTGCTATCGGAATTTGATGCATCCGTGTAAACCACATATGGCTCTGTGTCGGTTGGAAGGGCCAACACTAGAGCACTCGTCAGCATCTCCTTGAGTTTGTTGAAACTCACTTCACAATCCACCGTCCACACAAATGGAACATCCTTCCCGATTAGTTTTGTCATCGGATGAGCCATGCCAGCAAACCCTTTAACAAAACGTTGATAGTACCGAGCCAAACCCAAAAAGCTTCTGATCTCTGACGCGTTCCTCGGTCTTGGCCAATCCGCAATGGCTCTAATCTTTTATGGGTCAACAGACACCCCTTTGTCCGAGACCACATGACCAAGGAAACCGATCTCCTTTTGCCAGAAACTGCACTTGCTGAGCTTGGCAAACAACTGATGCTCTCGTAGTTTATCCAGAACCTTTCTCAAATGAATCTGGTGCTCTTCCTGGTTCTTTGAGTAGATCAAGATATCATCTATGAAGACAATAACGAATTCATCCAGGTAGTCTTTTAAAACGTTATTCATCATCTTCATGAACGCAGCTAGGGCATTGGTCAGTCCGAAGGACATGACCACGAATTCGTAATGCCCATATCTTGATCCGAAGGCGGTCTTACGAATATCCTTCTCTGCTATCGGAATTTGATGATATCACGAAGCAAGATCAATATTTGAAAAACAAGTAGCACCTCGGAGTTGGTCCAATAACTCGTCTATCCTTGGGAGAGGGTACTTATTTTTCACTGTGACTTTGTTAAGCCCACGATAGTCGATTCATAGTCTGAAACTACCATCTTTCTTCTTCACAAACAGCACTGGTGCACCCCAAGGTGAGCTACTTGGGCGCACAAACCTTTTCTCCATCAGTTCGTCAAGTTGCTTCTTCAACTCAGACAACTCGGCCGGAGCCATCCTATATGGTGCCTTGGAGATTGGTGTTGTACCCGGTTCAAGCTCAATTGTGAAAGGATCAGAACGGTTCGGTGGTAATCCAGTCAAGGACGCGAGCACGTCATCATACTCCTTTACAATCGGGATTTTCTCCAATTCCGCATCGGGTCCAACTTCCACAGTCGAGATTGAAGCCAGGTAGGCCTCACATCCCTTTTGCAGCATTTGTTCCGCTTGAAGAGCCGAAATAATCAGACTCCCGTTTGTCGGCCTTACACCTTGGTAGACTAGCTTACCACCATTGGTTTCAAACTGGACTCGCCCTCTGTGACAGTCGAGATGCGCCTTGTACTTTCCCAGCCAATCCATTCCAAGGATCACATCGTACGACTTCACTGGACAAATGATCAGATCGGCTGGCATGTTCACTTCTCCAATCATCACTGAAATGTTTCGGACTTTCCCTTGAGTGTACATGATCTGACCACCAGCTGCCTGAATCATTTCTATTTCTCTCTCAGGTTCTTTCTGAAATTTTCTGATCCCAGTCATCTCTGGTCGCACAAAGGAGTGAGATGCACCGGAATCAAACAGTACATGGGTTGCCACTCCACCCATGACTAAGGTCCCTACATATTCACTCGGAACACTAAGGACCTATACTACCAATCAAGCAATTTCACACAGAAATCATAACTTGAGGTGAGAGATAGGAAACTCACCAGTGATCGGATGAGACGTGCTTGGGTCCATGGAACCATCTCCAATCGTGTACACCCGCGGCATGATAGCCTGCCTCTTTGCATTCGGCTGTGGTCCCTCACTTGCACGCTTCCCAGATAGATGTGCTTCCTTTGGGCACTGGTTCTTGAAATGCCTTATTTCACCGCAGCCATAGCACACACGTTTTCCAGCACTCCCACCCTGGCTCTTAGGCCTTAAGTCTTCCTCTGGACAATCACGGACTTTGTGGTCCATGCTGCCACAATGGTGACATGCTCCTGTAGCAGCTCGACACACACCAGAGTGCATTTTTCCACAAGTCGGACAGGGACTGTGACTTGCAGAACTCGGCTTGCTGATTGCACCAGTTTTACCCGTCTTCTGGATCTTACTCGCATTTTTCACCTTGGCTTCCTCAACCATCCCGGCTTCTTGCTCTGCGGCCTTTTCAACCAGCTATGCCACAGTAGCATAGTTCCGAATCTTACAACGAGTTCGAAGATCAATTCGGAGTCCACGCATGAACTTGCAGACAAGAGATCGCTCTTCCTCAGCCACACGTCTAGTGTACTTCTTGAGGCTGTTGAATTAAGGGGGATATTGGTTGTGATAGATGTGGAGCAGCTGAGGAATCTATTAATCATGTAATTTTCGAATGCCCACCAGCAGTCCAGGTTTGGGCGCTATCGACAGTTCCTTCGCATCCAGATCATTTTCCAGGACAATCGTTGTTCACGAATATGGATTATTTATTCTGGAGAATTAAACCAGCTATGGAAGATCATATTTTTGCGTGGATACTTTGGTACATATGGAAAGGACGGAATAATAAGGTGTTTAGTAACTTGGACACAGATCCCAGGGATACTCTTAAACTGACTATGACTGAATCTTTCCTCTGGTCTGAGGCGCAGCTTACAATAACATCGAAGCAACATGTTACAAAGGTATCCGAGAGTAGTTTACCAATGAGATTGGGAAGATGGTGTTTTATAGATGGATCTTGGAAATTGGGGGATACATTTTCAGGACAGGGATGGTATAGCACTCTAGACGGCTATGAAGGCTTACTGGGAGCTCAAAATACAAGGGCAAGTCAATCACCTTTACATACGGAGGTAGAGGCCCTTATATGGGCGATGAAATGCATGAGGAACCTAAGGCAGTATACTGTTACATTTGCAACGGATTGTTCTCAATTGGTGAAGATGGTTTCGGAACCAGAAGAATGACCGGCTTTTGCATGCTACTTAGAAGACATCAGGAGTCTCAAGAGAAGTTTTCACAGCTCGGAGATTATTCATATATCAAGGACGCAAAACAAAAAGGCGGATAGCTTAGCACGTGGTGTGAGGCAACATACGTCGTTTACGGTCCATATGGATACAGAACAACCACTTTGGTTTACAGAGTCCACATGAGTCTGTAACCTTGTCGACAAAAAAAAAAAAAAATTCAGTTTCATACTCCCTCACGGTCGTTGAGCCTTGTTCCAGTCTGAGGAAAGCTCACTCCAGCGCATCAAAAGCCTCCTCAGGGAAATACTTCTCACGAAATTTCGTCTTGAAGATTTTCCAAGTGCACTGATCTTCACCAATGCGAGCAACAACACCCTGCCACCAGATATGTGCGTCACCATCCAGGTAGTGCACCGCAATGTCCTTCTGATAGGCAAGAGGACAATGGATCGAAAGGAAGTTCCGCTCCATCCTATCAATCCACTGATCCGCTTCCACAGGTTTGCAGTTACCCATGAAGAACTTGGTTCCCAGCTTCTGCATGTGTTCCATCACCTTAAGGTACGACGGAACCCTTCCAGTAGGTGCATGTCCAACGTTCTGCACCACTTCCTCCGCAACAGGTGGAACCACCGGTGGCACTGGGACTCCCGGAAGTCTTTCCAAAACTTGAGCCAACATAGCAAAAACGGCTTCCAATCCAACTTGAGCCCCAGCAGTTCCAGCAGCAGCAGCCGCCGCATTGTTCACATTTGCTGCATCCTTAGCAGCATTGCGGGCATTGTCAACACCAGTTCCATTTCTGCCCGTGTTGCTGGCAGATCCTTCCCCGGTTTCATTCACAATTCTCCTTCCGTTACGGCTACTCCTAGCCATTCTGCATTCAGAACACATGCAAGTTAGGCACTCTAACTTGATTTTCAGAAATCAGAACACAAAATTAACCGAGAGACGTCAGGCTTGGAAGGATGGTTCACCCAATACCCACTATAATTTCGACTGTCCTAGAACCGTTTCCGCTCTGATACCACATGAAGGGACCCGACCCATTTTTTTCGTACGAACAGAACGAGTCTGAACCGATTCCTCGATCAGACTTAGGCCAGTTTCAACTCTCCCTTACTTAGAATTTATTTCCGTATTTTAGTTCATTTTCAGACAAGTCAGACAAGCATAATAATATTTGAGTAGATTATCAGAGGTTCGAGTTAACAAGTGAGTTTGCATTATGCTATTACATGTTAAAACCGTCCTAAATCTACACAAATCCACCATCCTTCCTTCCTGCCTTAGTCCCACGGTCAAGCTATGTCTTTACCCTTGC
>OVBX01004486.1:0-14558 GCA_900406325.1 Erucastrum elatum
GGTTGAGGCCAATCCACTAATTGCCAATTGGTTTTAAGTTGGAAGCCCATAATAAACCCGAATCTAACATGGTATCAGAGCCAGAAGATCCTTTGACCTAATTTACTTCTACTATACCGATGTTGGGCCCTCTGTGGATGTTATTCCCACTTTGTCCACGCTTCAGACCTAGATGGCTGAGCGTGAGGGAGGGTATTGATGAGAAACATCCCACATCGGTAATATAAGAAATAATCTACNGTGGAAGCCCATAACTAAACCCGATTCTAATATGGTATCAGAGCCAGAAGATCCTTTGACCTAATTTATTTCTACTATACCGATGTTGGGCCCTCTGTGGATGTTATTCCCACTTTGTCTACGCTTCAGACCTAGATGGCTGAGCGTGAGGGAGGGTATTGATGAGAAACATCCCACATCGGTAATATAAGAAATAATCTACTACTATATAAAGGGTTAGGGCCAATCCACTAATTGCCAATTGGTTTTAAGTGGGAAGCCCATAAATAACCCGAATCTAACAAAAGCGGTAGAAAGACTTTGAAGTCTTGATTTATTGTTGAAACATTTCAAATTTTCAACATTTCATAAAATCTGACAAAACTCGGCTGATCCAGAAAGGAAACAACTCATAAACATTCATGTAACAGCAAAATCTGTGATCCCACCCTGTAAAAGATTAGAAATGAGTACAAAAGAAACGCATGTGTGGCGTGATATCTATTAGCCCTGTCCTAGGAGAACATCCTTGTACGGTGTCTGAGAAGTTCCTATCACGCTCTCTGCAGCACCAGCTCCCTCCTTGGAGTCTAAGTGGGACCTAGTTTTCACTCTATTAGAAGCTTGATCAGCTTCCATCTTCCTTATTCTTTCTTCTTCAGCAACAAGGGGGAGATATCCTTCTCTCTCCTCAAGAAGCCTGTCTTGTGCTCCACCCCTTAGTTTCTCAAGGCGGAGCCCAGTGATTTGAACGAAGTTAAAAACCTTAACAACGTTCATCAGTCCTCCCACAAACAGACATATGGACCCGGAAATCCCAAGCCAAATCCATCTCCTCCCCTACAAAGTTACTAGTTAACGTAAGAGGCTGTTTTCAAATTGTGCCGTAAGTTATTTTTTCTAAGTACTTACAAGAAGCTTCAAGGCAGTGTGAGATGACCCGGATTGATCAAAGCTATTGAGAAGTGAAGAAACCAAGAATAGAAGGGATCCAACCAAGAAAGGGATGTGAACACACTGCTGTAGAATCTGGACGTGACTGTCTGCTCTTTCATAGATTTGGCACGAGTTGTGTATCGATCCTATCACCCAAAGCAAAGGACCCGCAATAAGCATGTTCAATGCGTGCTTCTCCCTTCCACTATTTCCATGTTTTGTCTCTGCCTAAATATTCCCAAAAACAAAAAAACATGACAGCAGAACATGATTATACGTACAATTAGTCATACACACTAAAAGGCACTCACAACATCACGCCTCTTTTAAAAATACTAGCTATAATAACGGTTATAAATTAGTATTACCTACTAAGATATATTTTCTAAAATTTCGTCTAGAATCCAAAACTCATGCGTCGTGCGTATGGAACAATAGTCATTGAGAAGTTCTGTTAACCATGACAATGAAAATATTTACCTGATTGAAAACGAAAAGGATACCCAAGAAGAAGACTACCGAACCAGCTATTTGAACAAGAGGGACGGCAAATTCCACTAGCCCCAGTTGCAAATCATATTCCATTAACTTTACCCTACAATCACACACAAAAAAAGAAGATATTTAAACATATAGATTGAACCAGAACATTTTTTTTGGTGACTGATTGAACCAAAACGTTGTTATTAATCACCCAACATTTGTGAGCTAAAACAAAGATAATACACATCGAGCTTTATATATAACACATAAGATTAAATCAAGAACGACAGTGTTCCAGTAGGCCAATAGGTCAAGTAACAGTAACATAAAGAAAACTAAATCAAATGCATGATGATTCTTTGGTTTTAAATAGCATATCATACCGGTAATCAATTCCGGCTAAATGAGCTACGAGATCATGAACATTCACGGCAGTTATAAGAGCAAGAGCCAAGAGAATAAGGACGAGACCGGATAGTGGCTCCCAAGAAAAACCAGTTGCTGTGAATCCGCCGATGAGTACCACGGTTGCGAACAGGTATAGACCAGCGTTGATGTACTCGGCTCTGCTCCTTCCGAGCCGAGGGCCGTACGTTCTAATCTCACGCGCCGTCGCGAGTTTCACCATTTGGTTGGAGATTATGAGTCTAGAGAGAGACAGAGTGTGTCAGGATCTGGAAGTGAGAGAGAGAACGCTTTACGTGGCTTTGTGCATGGAGTTTTATTCAGTGGGACGTGTCAGATTGCAGTTGACTTTATCTAAACGGAGTCGTTTAACATTGTCCTTAGTAGTACTTGTAGTCGGGCCTTGTGTTGGGCCTTGCCTACACAAAAAGGCATTAGAATCAGTGATCAAACTTGCTCTACAATGAACTTTGATCAACTATAACATCTCTCCTAAATTATCAGTTTTATTCCTGTGAAGAACTTTGATCGATCAAAGGTGAAAGGTGTGGTTACAAAACTGATAAACGTAAATGATAGGTCCTCAATGACCGCTCAGGAGGTAAGTGGGTATTATATTATCATTGTACGTTGTTAACTCATTTGAGTTCGCTATAGGTGACTATTCTTCAGGTTACTGCTGGTGGAAAGTTATTTAATGTTGTTGTAGACACATAAGATACTGGAAAACAGCTCCTACAAAAGGGTGATCTACGGAGAAGGGTTACAATTATACCTCTTAACAAAATTCAGTCTCACTTAGTTCCACCTAGAGGTATTTGGGTCTTTTTTTTTTTACTTTTTTGGGTGGTGTTGACTGGCTTACTTTGTTTGAGTTCATTAGTCACTAAAAAGCGCTAAGGTCACCTGATCAAGTTTTATTATTATTTCGTTTGTGATAGCAATCAATTTTGATTGGAAGTCATATAAAATTGTGGATGAGTTATCAGATATGTGGACAGACATGCATACAGTGTTGGTAATGGTAGTTGAAAATAGTAAATAGTCATCTATCAAGCTTTTTAGAAGGTTTGTGTAATTTTATTATAGCAGAATGGCAAAAAGGAAAAAAAAACTAAGTAAACCATCAAACCAGATTGAAAGCGTTTTACTTAATTACTGCAAAGGATGCAAAGATAGAAAGAGATAGATACAGATTACGTTCAACTCAACAAAAACAAACTGAAAGGCCTTGTTTTGATCATATGACGAACATATATACATGCCAGAAAGACAAAGTAACCATCCCAGGAAGAGTGTGCGCCAAGCATGTCCAGTCTCCATCCTAAGCTTATCCGATAACTGTATGAGTCCTATCCCTCCCGTGACCAACGAGATGGTGAATAGTGACACGGATACAACATACTCTTGCATCACCACTTTGTATAAGAAAGGCGAATAGACGACTACAAATAAAGCTAGTACCGAGATTGTATTCTGAACATGCCTCTCTAACCGCGAGTCCAAAAAATGTGGAAACCTCCTAATATCGATAAGGGACAAACTGACCCAGGATACATGTTCGGCAAAGAAGAAATACTTAAAAAGTATCACTGCATAGAATGTTGTGGCGCTCATGGCACAGTATTTGAAAAATGGAGATTTTGATGGCTCATGTTTTGGCCAGAGAAGATTGATTGATATGGCTAGAGCCAAGAGAGAGACTAGAGTCATCATGTACCATATAATTCTTCTTTCCTACAATCACATCTCTGTTTTTACTCCTCATCCTCTCCATTCTCAACTCTATTGGTTCCATTCTCAGCTTTATTGGTTCTACAGACTCGAGGGATGAGTAAAGAGGGTTTCAAGGTTTTCGATATCTCCCTTGAACGTATCAGGGGTTAGATTATATAAAAGTTGTAACTTTTTTTTTTTTGGTCTAAATGTTAAGATTTATAACCGTTTTCTGAGTTTTACAATGTTGTTAAAACACAACTTATTACAACAAGCAACAAGAAGGGAAAAGACAAGAGAAAGAGAGAGAGCAGAGGAGAAACATAAAATGAGAGATAGGGAGCCTTAACTATAGGGAGAGAAAAACCAAAAGTAAAGCTCCAAAAGAGAAGGAGAGAAAGGGGAAGCAGACGCCGAGGGAATCGAGAGCAGCCTATCCCGCATGGAACGATCTACCACCCTGAAGAGAGCCTCCGGAGCCAATGTTTCGCCTTTGAAGATGCGTCCATTACGTTCACGCCATAGGTTGTAGATGATCACCTGATTCAAAAGCTTTAAAACCACCACTGCACGAGCGGCGTGAGGGCCTTGAAAATGCTGGCTGAGGTCTACCACTGCTGCAACAGAGGTCGGAGCCGACGCCAGATACCTGCCACAAAAATAATTCCAAATCGCAGCAGCAAACGAGCACTCGAAAAAGAGATGAGAATGACATTCGTCGGCAACAGAACATAAAACACAACCTGGTGGAAGGGGTAAACCCCAGGAGATCAATCTGTCACGAGTTGGAAGCCTTTCAAGAAAGACAGTCCAAGCGATGAAAGAGCAACGCGGAATCTCCTCTTTGAACCACACCGCCGCACACCAAGGGACAATGGGTTTGGGAATCCTAATCCTCCCCCAAGTAACCGAAGAGGAGAAAGAAGTACCAAACCCACCAGAGCTTTTCTTCCACAAGTATTTATCACTGCCTTTTGCATCACTTGGAACTTCCATGGTTGATAAAATAACTTGCAAAATTTCTGCATTTTCTGAACGAGCAGGAGGGAGGAACCAGTTTCCATTGCGAACTGCTTGTGAGACAGTGGCATCAAGCGGTATCCTGAGATTTCGAGGCCCTGAACTACCGAACATAACGTGTAGAGGACCAAGAAGCGTCCAATCATCAAACCAAAACAGAGCGGTTTTTCCATCTCCAATACTGCACCATAGATAATGGTGAAGATCATCTCTCAGGTCGAGCATGCTACGAACCGTCTTCGAGTACCTTGATGAGTCATTTACCAACCAGAGACTCCTCCCTCCGAACCTGTTCCTTTGAAGCCAAGGGACCCACAACGAGCCAGAAGCCGAGAAAAACAACCACAATCTCTTTAATCTGAAAACCATCTCAAAGTCCTCTAGCTTCCTGAGCCCGAGACCGCCTTCCGACTTTGGCATACAAATGTCTGACCAAGCAACTCTAGCTCCCGCTGCTGATGAAGTGTTGTTTTTCCACAAAAAGCCCGAACACAAGGAATCCACCTTAGCATAGAACCATTTTGGAAGAACGAAAACCGAGCTCCAGAAGTTGACCATGCCATAAATAACCGAAGCTATCATCTGAACCTTTCCAGCAAAGGACAAAAATTTAACTGTCCAAGAGTGTAGTTTAGCAGTAATCCGGTCCAGGAACGGTTGCAGGGTAGCTCCAGAGATACTTTTTGGGCTTAGTGGCAGTCCTAGATACCTTGTTGGGAACTCTCCACATCTGAAACCCGACTGGTTGCTTAGGTCAGTGACTTGAGCCATCGAATAGCCACCATAAAAAATCTCCGATTTTGATTCATTGGTGTCAAGCCCCGACCAGTCTTTAAACGTACTCAAAACCTCCTTAATACCCACTGTTGAGTCACGTGAACCGTCAGAGAAAACCAAAAGGTCATCAGCAAATAGCAAGTGAGTGAGTTTAGGATCAGCACAGAGGGGATGTAGCCTGAAGTGACCGTCAATTTCTGCTTTGTTCAGCAAAAGAGAAAGCACCTCCATCAACATTATGAACAAATAGGGAGAGATGGAATCTCCTTGCCTAAGACCCTTTTTCCCCTTGAAAAAACCTGCTAGCTCACCGTTAATGACAACAGAGAATCTTGGTGAAGAGATGCACTCAGTGATCCAGCAAATAAACATGGGAGGAAAGTGTTGAGCTTCCAACACTTTGATAACAAAATCCCAGCAGACCGTGTCAAATGCCTTTCGAATGTCGACTTTCAGCATAGCACTTTTAAGACAAGAAGTTTTATTATAATCTCTGATCAGCTCCGTTGCCAGGAGGACATTTTCCCCTAAGCTCCGACCTTTCAATAAAGCAGCTTGGTTAGGACTTACACACTTCGAGAGGATGGGCTTTAGACGGTTTGCAATGATTTTTGAGATGAGCTTGTAGACTACATTGCAACAGCTGATTGGCCTAAAGTCTACCAGCGAGCTTGCCTGAGTCTTCTTCGGGATTAAGGCTATAGCAGTTGTGTTCATGTCCTTTAGTAATCGTCCATTCCTGAAAAACTCACTGACGGCCTTTATAACATCCTCACCTACAGTATCCCAGGATGCACGAATAAACTCGACAGAATACCCATCAGGCCCCGGGCTCTTATCAAGAGGCATGGAGAACAGAGTTGCTTTAATTTCAGCTGCAGTCACCGGACGTCTCAAGTAAGCCTGCTGAAGATCAGTGCAGCGAAAGGGAAGCAATTCACGGAGCTCATCTGTTGTGGTGGCAGAGAGAGGAAGGGTAGTGGAACCTAGAATCCCCTCGAAATAAGCAGCAGCGTGCGCTTTGATATCCTCTACAGCATACAAAATGTTTCCATTACTATCGTTCAGGAAGTGTATGTGGTTTGTGGAGGCGTGCTGAGTAACCGTCTTATGGTAGAAAGGTGTGTTACGGTCTCCAACGTCCGCCCATCTGACTCTAGATCGCTGTCGATAATATTTCTCCTCCGCTTTCAGTAAAAAGTTGGGTTTATTTCGTTCCTCATGTTCAGAATGGGCAGTAGTCACGTCTGGAGCAGTGAGCAAACGCCTCTGAAGTTCATCAACAATCTGCTTTTGGGCCTTTACTCGCTGAGATATGCCACTAAAATGGCGCTTATTAAGTCTACGCAGAGGCTTCTTGAGCAGCTTTAGCGAGCGCACCAACTTAAACTGATCAGTTCCTGTAAGCAAACCACAATCCCAAGAATCATCAACAGTAGCTGCATATTCCGGATGAGCAATAACATGATGAAAGAATTTAAAAGGTTTTACAACCTGGCGTAGAAGAGCTGGGACCCGGAAGAAACATGGAGTATGATCCGACTGTGAAGGGTCGAGAAAGTCCGCATAAGAGTCAGGAAAAGAGGATGACCAGGCCTGGTTTATGAAAGCATGATCGATCTTCGTAGAGATAGGATTGTCATCTTGACAATTTCTCCAAGTGAAAGGAAGACCTTTTGCTTGTGCTTCGAATAACTGAGCGTCCTGCAGACCAAGATTTGCTTCCTCCATGCCAGAGTCATCAGTGCGGGCAGTGAGATGATTGGAGTGATGAGAAGACCGCAGCATCTGATTGAAATCGCCCAGGACACACCAAGGATGATCAGAGACCGGAGATGAAGCTTGTAACTCAGCAAGATTAACCCATAGACTGGAGCGTTCTTCCACGAGATTAAACCCGTAGACAAACGTGACCGTAAACGTAATGTTCTTCGACAGGATCGTGACTCCACAAGTGACTGATTGAGCTGTTGCGTTATAAACCACCAACGTGACTCTCGGATCCCAAACTAAAACAATACGACCTGCTTCGACCTCGGAGAAATTTCCAAAATAATTCCATCCCCTCGGAATGGCTCTCAAAATCCTCTCTTTATTTGTCTCCAAAATATGTGTCTCCAAAAAAGCTCCAAAAGTGGCCTATGGATATTAATCCAATCTTTGGTCATGGTGTGGCGTCTTTCACTATTCAGTCCACGAATATTCCACGCAAAAAAACACATGACTAATGATTTTAGTGTTGTGTTGTGACCTTGCGGCCACTCTTCCCGTTGTTAACCAGGAAAAAAGGTTCGTCACCATCCATCAGGGGATGATCAGTAACTCCTTGAGGTGTGTTCTGATCCGACGGCAGTGTCTGAGTAGGGAGCTCAGCTTTCTCCGAAGACACAGAAGAAGTATAAGCAGAGGTCTTGAAAGTGTCAGGATCCTCCGAGCCTAACTTAGCAGCATCTTCTTCCGCGTTCCCCTCTGACATTTGATCAAAATCAGTGAGGCTAGCAAAACGGTTGGACACAGCAACAGGTTCAGGTTCGTCAAGTAACCCCAACTTTAGTGGCCTAATTTCTCCTTCTTCTAAGTCCACCGCATCATTACCAGAGAGAGGCCCAGACGAAACAGCAACTTCAACTTCAGTAGTAGCAAGTTCATCATCCATTCCACCAGTGGAAAATGACCCAGCCGGGACAGCAACGTCAGCACCAGAGGAAAGTAACTCTTCAGGGTCACAGTTTTCGCCGTAGCATCCTTTGATCTACCCTCCAATTCACCATACACTTCACCACCGCTATTAACAACCTCTCCATTGCTTGGACGAACCACCGGAACATATTGCAGGGTACCCTTCTTCCCTCCCTTATTCCTCGAACGCCCGGGCCTGGATTTGGATCTTCTTCTGGCTGGTTCTTCAACAAACTGCCTAGTGCTGACATGTTTTGAAGTATCACCAACCCCAAGAACACAGCTTTCTGACTTGTGTCCAAATCTCTTGCACGAATCACACTTTACAGGAAGCCAGGGGTAAGAAACATCAATTTGAACTTCCTTGCCGTTTGTAAAACCTGTAATAATCTTGTTAGGTAAAGGAGCAGTAAGATCAACTTTGACAAACATCTTTGCAACTTCAAAGTTTTCCTTGCGTTCTGTTTCAGGAGCAAGAGTCTCAGGCTTCCCAATGGCCGTCGCAATACGGCTCAAGCTTTGTTGATTAAACAGCAAATACGGAACATTTCGCAACTCAACCGGGACTATAGCACTTGTGAGAGGGGGTTCATCTGGTGAGTAGTCAGGGGACCAGGGAGCCACAAACATAAGAAGGCCTCCTATATTCCAACAGGTACGAGAGAGAAGAAACTCCCGAGTCTTCGGATTCGTAACTCGGAGGAGATACATTCCTTGTCCAATATTGTGAACAAAGATACGGGGGCCTACTCTAGCCCATACAGCATTGACCACGCCGATGATCTTACCCATAGAGGGGTAGTCACCGTGGAATCTAGCGTAGATAAAGTCCTTAAACTCGAGCTTGGCCGCCTCAATGTTTTCGTCAGGAATGAGGACAAAAGGCGAACCAGAAACATGCTCTAAAGGCGTTCCCAACACCTGGAGCTGGGCTGAGCACTTCAGAAGGGATGCATAGTTCCTTTCAGGAACGGCGGTGACTACCGGAGAATTCAGAGCAATCTGAGCAGATCCAGATCTGCCAGGAATAATCGGAGATGGCGGTTGACCAGCAGACGACGGAGAAGAGACCGGAGTAAACGGCGAAGCCTCTGTCGGCGGAGAAAGGGGAAAAGACAAACCAGAAGCACCTGGAGAGGCAGATCTGGAAATCGAGGACTCAACAGCTGAAGAGGAAACAGTCGTGTGGGTCGAAGACCCAATTGCAGCTACGCCGAGATCGGCGAGAGAGATCGACTTGTTGTTCTTCTTAGTCATTCCACGAGAATTACGGAGAGAACGAGCTAGATGAAAAGGCTTAAAAAGCAGAGAATGAGGCGGACGGGGCTTCTTTTTTTTCTTAGCCAACATCGCAACATCCGAAAGAGCCGAAGAAAAGAGAAGGGGGGAGGCAGAGAGTTCTCACCGGCGAGCGTGATGCCCACCGACGGCGGAGCTAAGGTTGAGAACCTTGTCTCCTTTGCAGTCGCACTTTTCTAGAGAGAGAAAGAGCCGTTATGAAGTTTCCCCCTAAAACTACACACACACACACTAAAATTGTTTAGGGTAAATTTTTTATAGTGACTAGCCCCACCGCTTGCGCGGCCCCAAATCCAGGAAATCCCTCCCCTCCGGCTTGGACCTACGGAGGGGTTTCCCCATACGAGTAGGGGCAAGCGGAGTATACATTAATCTGTAAAAGTTGTAACTTAATAACCGATATTATATTTTTCTTTTTTTTTTGTTTTATATATTATTTAAATGTATTAGAGTAATCCTTTTATAAATAAGGTAATGATTGTTTACACGGTTTTAAGTTTCTAAACCTTTATTATCACGTGTTTGGTAGTAAAGCGTAACATTAATTATTTCTTGTGTCGCAAGTAACTTTATTATAGCCTTGATTGTTTTGCGTAGGGAACAAAGATGACATTTTCGATGCTACTTGCTTGTCAAGTAATCCATTCTAAAACCTATGCGAGTTTTGATCACTGATTCTTAGACCATGCCTAAGCTGGCCCCCAACACAAGGCTCAACACAAGGCCCGACTTATTCAATTATTGATAATTTAGGGGAGATGTTATAGTTGATCAAAAAAGGAGATATGTTATCCGTTATTAAATATAAAATATAATAATCAGTTTAAAAAGTTAAATGTGATTTACTTTTATTTACGAATTCATGCTAGATTTCTTCCAAAATTTGAATATATTGACTTTGAAATTTCAAAGAAATTTTAATGGGTTTAAATAAGGCTACGTTGATGCTTGAAAAGCCACCACTTTTTTTGGGTCCCATTATTGCTGAGAAGACCATCCACGTCTGTATTACCTGATCCATAACCACAAATATTTCCCTTTAGGAAATATCTTCTTGTCCACTACAAATTGGCCACGTCGACTCTCTCGCCATCTCCGCTTGTGCACTCTTGCAACCGTTGGTTTCTTCTATAGCCTTTTAAGCCGTTGGATCTTCCCGAGGAGCCAAATTTATAGGTTTATTGGCATCTTTACTCCTTACCTTCAAATAATTTTACTCATATAGCTAAAACAAATCTAGATTTACGTTTACAAGAGCGCAAACTTTTTACCATCGAAAAAACCGCATATTTCACTAATTTATCAAACCGTAGATACTTATACATATTCAGTGGTTAGAGTAACGCAATATAAAACATTGGAACATGTTTATTCCGCAACGTGAGATCACGCATAGATTGGGTTAAATTGATTAGATAAAATACTTTGGTGTTTATTAGTTAGTTAATTGAAATATAAGGCGACATATTGTCATTATTCAGTTTAATTGTTTTCTCTGTTCTATTTAAAAAATAAAAAGTCGTGAAGCAGAATCAAATCGGACGAAGAAGCATCTCTCTCTCTCCGACACGGCAAAGGTATGTGCTTCGCCGACATCAGACATTAGTTTCTTCCATGCGATCTTACTCGGAGATTAAATTTCTCGAATTTTGATCCGCAAACATTAGAAAATTAGCTATATTTCTGTGTGTGTTGTTTTATCTTCGATGCTCACGAAAGGTTCCAACTTTGCATTTGGGTTCTCTTTGTGTTTATTGTAGTGCAAGTTTGATCACTGATTCTTATGCCTTTTTGTGTAGTTATATGTCAAAGCATGAGTTTTTATTTATGAAAATGAGAATAAGACATGTTTTTTTTTTTTCTGTTTCAGCACAATTCAGACCAAACAGTAAAGATTCGTAAAGATTTCATTGTAATGGGAGTTGTGTTTATTTCAAGTTCAGCTGCGAGATCACCTCTGGGGTTAAGCAGTGATCTTCTGACACAACGGTGTTCACTTAAAAAGCCATCCATCGTCGCGTTTAAAGCTGATGATTCCACCAACTCATCTTTGATCATTGACAAGCAAAAGGAGAAGAGAGTGGTAACGAGGAGAAAGCCATGTAAAGACACGAAGACAACGAAATCTTTAGATCAAAACGTGGCTCCTTCGTGTCCGTTGGATTACAACGAAGCTGCTGCGAGACTAGAAAGCATTTACAAGCTTAGTCCTCCTCCTGGAACAACCCTCGAGGAAGAAGACGGCATCGATGGCAGCTCCGAAGTGAAAGTTCCACGGAAGAGGAGGAAGAGGAAAGAGAGTGGAGAAGAGAAGAAAGTAGTTGTGAGGAACGATGGGAAGAAGGAGAAACGTCTGACTCTTGATAAACGGATTGCGTTGAAGAGAAACGTTCAAGAGAAACCAGTTATGGCTTCTTCTGCTGGGGTGAAAGTAACAAAGAAGCAGCAAGAGGAGGAGAAGCTCGAGAGGCTGGTGAGAGACTATTCGGCTTCTAATGATGTAGTCAGCTTGGACTGGAAAAAGATGAAGATACCTCCTGTTCTTTCTTCCACTGAACATACTTGGTTGTTTAAGCTGATGCAACCTATGAAGGTATCATTCTAACTTTGTCTCACTTTCTTGCTTGTAGTCGATGGTTCGCTTAGGCCTGCGAGTTCGGTTTCTTCAGTTTCTTCGGTTAGTTCGGGTTGGTTAGTTTAGGTCGGTCAAGATGCCGACGAAGTGAACCAAAAATAATTTGATTCGGTTCTCGTTTAGTTTGGTTTCAAAGTTTTATACAGATTTTTATTGGTTTTTGGTTAAATTTACGAGTTCGGTTATTACGGTTATTTCGCTTCAAATTTTGATGAGATGATTAGTTCGGTTCTGAATTTTGGTTAAGATAGATATTGTTTGGTAAACTTTTTTTCTTCTTAAGAAAATCGAAATAACCGATTTACCGAACTGAAAACCAAATTGTTTTTAGTTGAATTGAACCGAACTGAACCGGAAACCAAACTTTTTGGTTTGGTTAATAACCGCAGGCCAAGTTCACTGTGAGCTGAAATGTTTGTTTTTTTTAACACTGCAGGCTCTCCTTCAAGTGAAAGATGAATTGCATAAGAGCATGGGAAGAGAGCCGAGGGAAGCTGAAATAGCTGGAGAGATCAATATGAGTGTGGCTGAAGTGAAAAGGAAAATAGAAATTGGTAGAGCTGCAAGGAACAAACTTATTAAGGTGAGTGTCAATAAGATTTTCTTACTATGAACGTTGTTAGACGTAACTCTTGTTTAACATTTTTTTTTGACATAACAGCACAATCTCCGCCTTGTCTTGTTTGTTATGAACAAATATTTTCAAGATTTAACCAGCGGACCGAAGTTCCAAGACCTGTGTCAAGCCGGTATGAGAGGGCTAATCACAGCCATTGACCGGTTTGAGCCTAAAAGGAAGCTACGTCTCTCAACTTATGGTTTGTTTTGGATCAGACATGCCATCATACGGTCCATGACAACCTCTAACTTCACTCGTGTCCCTTTCGGACTTGAATCGGTACGTTGCTTACTACCCTCTTTGTCCCTTTAGATTGTTTTGACATTGGACCTTACATGTTGATTCCATTCAGGTGAGAGTGGAGATCTACAAAGCAAAGATGGAGCTGTTGTTTGAGCTTGGAAGACTCCCTACAGAGGAAGAGGTAGTCAAGAGACTCAAGATATCACCTGAGAGATACCGTGAAGTCTTGAGAGCCGCAAAGCCTGTTTTCTCACTAAACTCAAAACATGCGGTTACTCAAGAAGAGTTCATCAAAGGGATCACTGATGTTGATGGTGTAGGAGCTGATAACCGGAGACAACTTGCTCTTCTCAGGCTTGCTCTCGACGACGTGGTAAAGTTTCAATCCTTCCATCTTCTTACACAATTGGTGAGCATAGCTGATCATATTTCTTGCTTCAGCTGGATTCATTGAAGCCAAAAGAGAGTCTGGTTATTAGACAAAGATACGGCCTTGACGGGAAAGGGGACAGGACACTAGGAGAGATAGCTGGTAATCTCAACATCTCTAGAGAAATGGTGAGGAAACATGAAGTCAAGGCTTTGATGAAGCTAAAGCATCAGGCTAGAGTTGATTACCTCCGTCAATACATCATCTGAAAACCAAAACAAACCGAGCCAAACCAAACCATTTGAGCACATACTTGGTATGATTCAAACAGTCTTATGAGGTTGGTATAGTTTGTGTATATGATAATAGAGTTACTTATAGCTAAGTAAATTTGATCCGTGAATAGTAATCGTTGTATTTATATCATTATACTGAACCGATACCGAGAAGTTATACATGTAAAGTTTGAGGCCTGGTATATAGGGGTGTCAAAATGAGCTAGCTCGCTCAAATCAGCTCAGCTTACGGTGAGCTCGTCTCTTTCATGAGCTAACTCAGCTCAGATCATTTATTATATGAGCTTCAATATGCAAACTCGTACTCGGATCATCTAAATCATGAGTTAAATGAGTTAACTCGTGATCTAATATAAATATAACAATAACAAAAGAACTATAAAATAAAATAGTGGTAAATAATTTCTATAATATTGTTCAAAATTTAAATACTAAAATTCAAAACATAAATATTAAATCTTATAAAAAAACCAACCCATGAAAAAAACAAAAAAAAACTACACCTAATATAAATTAAAATAAATCAAAACCAATGAGAGATGTATGTCAAATTTGTGATCAACAAAGTTTGTGAGAGGGATGATATGGATAATGTGGGTTTTTACAGAAGATTTTGAAAATTCTTAAACATTATAATTTTTTTTTCTTTCTTCGAAAAAGTTATAGATAATTTAACTTTAATTTCCACATTACGTATATGTATGTTTTATATTTTAATTTTAGAAGATGAATATGATTAGTATAGAAGTTATCTTTTAAGAAGATTTGGTTTGCTATTTTAAATAAAGAAGTTATCTCTTTTTATATAAGAAAATAGAAGTGATCCAACTATAATATATATATATATATATATATATATAT
>OVBX01004487.1:0-14558 GCA_900406325.1 Erucastrum elatum
TTGGGTTATTTGTGGGTTGGGCTGGGCTGGGTTTTTTTACCCATTTTAACATCCCTATGCAGAAGTGAACACCTAACCTTAAAAGGTTAGATCTCGCTTATAAAATATCTGTGTAAATAAGAGAAGATGTAATTTTGTAATTGGTTGGATTCTTGCGGAATGTAAAAGCAAAAGAATTTTTTATAATCATTTCTCAAAGGCACTTAGAAAACTACAGCAGAAAAAAATTATCGACAGTAATTATTATTTTTTTTGAGTCAAACTAATGACATCCAACTGGTTAAACGTAATTTTATGTTTATGCCGACAGTGAAAGTAATATACTATAGGTTTAGTTTATAAATAACAAAAATATATATATACCTAATCACCCTGTAATTTCATAATTAATCAACAACACTAGAAGAATATTAAAATCATACTCTCCCTATTTCAATTCATTTGATATTTAAGGTTTTATCACATTTGTTAAGAAAACACAAAATTTACTTTAATTTATCTGTTTACATAAAAACACCATTAACTAAAACAAATTCAACCAATAAAAATTACACTGTAAGAAAACAAACAGTCATAAAACTAAATAACTTTAAATTTTTGTATGGAAATTCATAAACATTACTTTAAACAAAACTTTAAAAAAAAATATATATAGTAACTTATACTCCAAAATTTTGCATTTTCGAATATAAAAAAACTCCCACTCATTCACAGTAGCCGACTTTTCATGTTCAATCTTAATAAATTTAAATCAGTGATTAGACACTTATAGGTGAAAGAGAACAAATTAAATAGAGAAAGGAAATCATTAATATTGCTTAGCTGTTATGAACACTGAAGATAAGTCATCGACATCATTTGTGGTGATATGATACGAATGGGAACGTATTCTATTCAGTACCCAATATCGAACGTATTCTATTATTCATTAACCCAATATCGAGGTTGGAAATCATCATATGGAACAACCAGCCACCTGTACTAAAGATCTGTATATTGTGTAGTCGACATACAGTTCAACAATTCAGGATTTTATTATATACGCGTGCCTATATGACATAACATGATGTCAAACATTCCTCTCGTGACGTAGACTCTTTTTGTATTTTCATGTGTTATATGTAGATTTTTTTTTAACTCAACATCTCATTCATTTTGCCAATTCAAAGGTACAAACTTTGAACCTCAACAGAATTAGACCACATACACTGATGCAATCTAGTATCACCAAGCATCACTAAGTTGGATGCAAAGCTACATGATTGAGATATTAATGTATTTTTTGACCACACTAAGATAGAGATCACTCCACAACCCGAAATGACCTCATCCCTTACACCACCTAAATCGACCTCGTGACACGAGAACACTTACTAACCTAGAGACCAGAACCTAAAACGATTAAACAATACAAGACCAAACTATTGGACTCTACGGATAGGAATGATGAGCTTGTCACAATAACATCAACACCAAGAGGCACTACATCGAGAGAGGTCTTCAGTCACTGGCTTTCGCTGCTCCGGTCCTCAGCCTAAAACGGACACATGACGTCCGGTTGAAAAGCGGGTTTTGACAACAAGCACAAAAAAAATGTTTGAAATTAGGTTTTATATATTTTAGCAAAAAAAAAATTCTGTTATATATATGTATATAATTTATATATATGTCTCAAGAGAGTTTAAGATTCCAAGATTCATGTTTTAGAATCTTGAAATAATTTGTTAATGGCATCTCCAATAGTACTCTATAATTTTCGCTCTAAAATAGTACAATTATATTATAGAAATAAATTTGATTCAATGGTTAACTCTATAATAGAGTTACACTATAACAGAATGAAATATAGAGGGATGTTGCTTTTTCACTCCAAATATAGAGTGAAAAATCAACATCCTTCTATATTTCACTCTATTATAGAGTACACCGTTGAAGCAGATTAAACTCTATAATAGAGTTATACTATTTAAGAGTGAAAATAAGGAAAATTACAGAGTGCCAATAGAGATGGTTTAAGTCATATAAGTTTTAATTTTTATTGGTTATAGACAACCGGATGAAGTATTTGATTTGGTTTCTAATTTTAAAAATTATTATAGTTAAGATTTATGTCTCCTAACTATTTTAAAATTGTAAAGATAATTTAAAAATATTTACAATTCCCTTAATCTCAGATTGGGTCTTCACTAAACATAAATTGTAATATGAGATCAACTCTTGAGGTGGTGGCCTTTGGCTCGCGTGAGAAGAAAAGAATCATGAGATTTTTTTACGTGGCGAAAAATTAGGACTTAACTAGGAATCCATATGTATTAAAAGCTGACCAATCAGGTAATAGTGCGCGTGACCAAGCCAGCACGTGGGGGCTCTGGTCAGTATTAAGTGCCACGTGATGGAACCAAACCGAGTTGACGGCTGGAACCAGATAGCCACATAGCTAAAAACAGCTAGTTTCACATCTCATTGGCTTTCTCTCTGCCGCGTCTGACTCGTGCGTGGACCCTCACTCTAAGCAACCTTTTTGCAAATGTTGTTGTCTCTTTTAAGCTGCTCTTGTCTCACCAAACAACCTTTTTTTTTGCTTTATTGGCCGACACCAACAGTTTTTTTACTTAGTATAATCAAGAGAAATTGCACCCAGTGACATAGAAAAAAATCAAAATTGACAAAATAGCCAAAAATAATCAATTACGTATTTTGCATTACAAAATCACGCTACAGAATCGTTTCTATTCAAAGTTAGATACGATATGACAGAAACAATTGTCTTAAACCGTTTAAATTAATTGTTTGTTCATAGTCTTAAAGAGATCAAAGACTTATTATCATATCAGATCAACGAATTTACGTTTCATATCATCTGGATAACAATGATTATCATTGTCAATTTGTCACACACTGTTTAATGTTCAATGGTCCAGTGTGAATTTAAGAGGCGGGAAGCAATGGTTCACCTAATTAAATTAAATCATTCATTTTAGAATTTAGTTTTTTATATTCGCTATATATGTAACTGATAATCAAAATTTTAATTTATGTACATGCAATATTTACGATGCGTAGAAAACAGAGAACTTATCAGATACACTTATAGTCGGCACTTATCAAATATTCATTCTCATTATCTGAAAATGTACATGCCAGTCTGAACCAAATGCCACGAGTGCATTGCCATGTAAGAGAGACTGAAATAGATAAGACTACTTTCGAGCTTTATCAAAACCGAGCTTCTTAGGAGTAGCCGAGCAGTATCAGTATCGTCTAGCAAATGATCTAGCTGTTCACAAGACTTTCATATGTTAGATCAATAAAGTGAGTTTTAAGCTAAGATGTCCTAGTGTTGGGCCGGGCCTGGAAGTGACTAACCCTGAACTGAGGCTACAATGTGATGTTGGCCGAACGGGCCAGCAGATCCTGGGAAATGAGGATGGTTCAGAGATCGCAACAAGAACGTTTTTCGAGTTTTGAGTGGAGATACGTTGCATTACTATGGAGGCGTATTCGGTTAAGTGTTTCTGTGACAAGACTTTAGAGACAAAAAAAATATTATAAGGGAAAAAAGGAAAATAACTCCACCAAAAAGTACATCCTCTCACAACAATATAACAAAAGATAATTATTGACGACGTTACAACATTAACTTAAAACAATGGAGATGATTATAAGAGTAGATAATTTGACCACAAAAAAAAATGAGACAACAGATATATATTATCAGGGAACTGATGCTATATTAAGCAAGAGAGTGAAAAATCCTCATGAACCAGTCATGTTTATATAAACTCAGAATCTGGCCAATCGTCAGTCCACACAAAACACCTGGTACATAGGCTATCGCAACTGCAGTCCAGCTCAACACTTGGTCATTTTCTTCCTTTACTTCATATATTTCTTCTCCTCCACCGCATGTTTCTCGAAGAGGAGCACCGCATAGACCAGGATTCTCCGCGAACGAGGAACTATTCTGGCTTTGAATCTGAGTGCCTTGTGGTATTGGACCTCCGAGCATGTTGCTTGAGAAGTTCATCAACGCTAGGAACGAGAGTTTCCCAAGCTCCGGAGGTATATTACCGGATAATCTGTTTTCGGATAAATCTAGTGATTGGAGATTGGTCAAATTCGATAGAGACGGTGGAATATGACCTGTGAAAGCGTTGTTCGACATGTTGAGCACAATCAGTCCCTTTAGCAAACAGATGGATTGAGGAATATCTCCTTCCAGTTGGTTTCCGGAGACATCGATGGTTTTGTACATTCTGAAACCACTCCCAAGTAACTCCATCTCCGAGCCTTTGATTGCTTGAACCACCGACTTTTGATAGTTTGAGAAGCTGATTCCCATAAACCTCTCCTCCTTACTATCTGTAATGTATGCATCTGACGACATTGCACTCCAACTAGCAAAGAAATCCAATGGCAGGACACCAGTGAAGATATTTTTCGAAATGTCGAATATTCGAAGCTTGGGGAAACTCAGAGAACCACCCCTTAGAGAATATACCGTCCCATGGAAATGGTTAGAGCGAAGAACAAGAAACTGCAAATCAGGCAACAAACTCAACCAAAAAGGAAAAGTATCACTGAACATGTTGTCTTCAACGTTCAGAAACTCGAGTAGAGTGCAGTTTCCCAAAGACCTAGGAAGCTCTCCTGATAACCGATTACGACCAACATCAAGCGAAATCAAGCCCGCGCTGATAGACTCCTCAGGAAAATTACCAGAGAGGTTGTTGTTCCGGAGATGCAAGAGCGAAAGCTTCGTATTGAAACTCTTGAAACACCGAGGTATAGAGCCGCTGAACCTGTTGTTGCTCAATAGAAGTGTATCAAGAGAAACCAATCCGCAGATCGTCTTTGGAATCTCACCTGAAAACTGGTTATCCGAGGCCGAAAAGAACTTCATAGAATTTGGTAACAAAGGAAATGGATCTTGGAAAGCGTTGGAACTTATATCGAGCATTTCTATTGGAATCGTTTGAATAACATCTCTCGGTCCATCAAAGCCGGTTAAAGAATTCTTTGAGATGTCAACGTACGACAATCCTGACAATCTCCATAACCAATCCGGTACACGCCCTTCGATCCGATTGGCGGAAATATCTAGGTAATATAAATCGGTTTGCGTGTGAAGAAAGTTTGGAAACTCGGAGATATTGCATGAAGCTAGTGATAATGATCCTATAGGTGAGATAAGATTGAGACTCGAACTGATCTTCAAATGATTCCCCGAAAGATCCAGCACAGAGAGTGAAACGAGGTTAGAGAAAAGATTCAACTCAAGTAAACTTCTTGTGTTCAAATAGGAGAGGTCAAGTACCACAAGTGACTTGAGACGCAAGAATCTTCTGAAATCGACCGTGGCCCTCCCGGTGTTCCAATTAGAGAGGTCCAGATACGAAAGCCGGACTAGTGTCGATATAAACGTATCCGGGATTGGCCCGTTCAAACTGTTTCCTCCAAGGTTTAAAGTGTCGAGTTTAGATGGCAATGAGGAAGTGGATATATTCCCAATTTCAAGAGGACCGGTGAAGCTGTTTTTTTCCAGGTTAAGATGGATCAGCGAAGGGATCATGAAAAGAGACGGTGGAATAGATCCGGTCATTGAATTCGAACCGATATCAAAATGCTCCAGTTTAGAGAGGCTGCTCATGTTAGATGGGAGGCTACCTTCGATATGGTTAGAGCGAAGGTCGATCCACGTAAGCTCACTCATGTTGAGTAGTGAATGATGAAAGTTCCCGCTGAGCTTGCTCGTCGAAAGTAGAAGCTTCGTTAGTTTGTTTAGTTTTCCCATCGATTCCGGTAGTTCACCGGTGAAGCCATTACCTTCAAGATCAAGATGAGTGAGGTAAGAAAGGTTACCGATCGAAGAAGGAATCGTCCCGAAAAAACTGCATCCGTAAAGTCTCAAGACCCTCAAGTGTTTGAGGTTGCCGATGGAATCAGGTAGAATGCCCGCGAGATTGTTGGAGCTAAGATTAAGGCTCTGAAGATGTTGTAGTTTAAACAGACCGCTGTTAGATCTCAAAGAGCCGTTGAGAGAACTGCCCCAGAGATCTAGATCAATGACATTTCCCGTCTTGAGATCACAAAAGACACCATCCCAGAAACAGCAGTCAGTGTTGTTGTTTATCCAACTCTGTGTCTTCTCGTTAGGAGCCATCCCTCCACTGAAGTGAAACTCACTGTTGAACTCCCAGAGAGCATCCCTCTGGTCTGGACGACACAAGTGCTTAGCAGGAGGAGAAGAGAACACAAGTACTATTGAGTAAGATAGTGAAAAGATTAAACACGAGCTCCATATTATCATCTTCCTCTCACTACGAGAATGCATTTTTCTTTAGCTTTTTTATTTTGTTTGTTTATTTTGCTGTGAAACGAGAGAAAATTGAAAGCTTGACTTAAACAAGTCTCCTGTGAAGACTTTTTAAGATCCAAAGTCTCCTGTGAAGTCATGACCAATGATTCAATGAATGGTCCACAAAGTGATACAAAGCGACAAACACAGTTTTGTTCAGCCTTGTGTGTAAAATCGCTGAGAGCCACCCCTTGTCTCAAATGAGTAGACCACTGATTTTTTTTACTTTTTTTTTTGTAGAAAGCCATTTCGACCCAAGTTTAAACCACTCGTAGAATTATCCCTCTCACTTTTAAAAATTTAGCATGCCTTTGTTTCTTTAAAAAAAAATTACAGAATCTTGTTAAATTACAGACTCAGCCATCCTTTAATTGGGTTATCTAGACCCAGACCAACACAAATTTAGATCCTCGCAATTGACATACGTCCTAATTTAAATGGCCTGGATCCAACTCCAACCTTTACATTGCAGAGACAGCTTGACAAAACAATCAGAAACAGATTATCTACTATACGTGGGCAAGGAGACAAAGCTCACGATCAAGGCCTCATGGTCTGGTTCGGTTCAGGAAGGAGCAATTAGGAAAATTTTCAATGCATCATTCTTTATTCTTACAGTCAAACACTTTCAAAATAAAGTAGCACTCAGATGTAACATAGTCTTTTGCTTGAATAAAATTTTACATTCATTCAGAAAAAATGATGTAATGTGTATCTCAATAATTTGAAAATATTTGAAAGGAATGTATAGCAGATGAATATATATACTAGTTAATAATCTTCACCTCGTAAAAAGTGCACTATTAGAACCTTGAGAGCCATCAATGAATGCTTTGACGCCACCAAGGTACAACCATTCACTCAGTACATGTCTGATAGATACTAATGCTAGTGCTGACGTGGCTGATGGTTGCTTAGTTGGCAAGGAAGTGAAGTTGCTGGCTTATGCTTGGCGGTTACTGAACAATGGGGAGTATAAATAAAGATCTATGAGTGTTGTTGAGGCTTATCGAAAGATCACAGAGAGTATTGAGAGAGTGGCTGTGCGATAGCTCGTGAGAGATCGTCGGTTACGTTTGTTGAGAGAGGTGATATGCTCGTGAGAGGTCACTGATCTTGTGGTTCGTGTGTGATTGGATTTAGGATCTTATCATTGTCCCTTCTGAAGCTTAAGATCCTACTAGTATGAATTCAAGTAAGCTCATTTGTAGTGCCAGACTATAGTATCTTCCAATTCATTAATAATTGTCACGACTCTAGTCAGAGCATGTTTGCTAAGAAGTGCTTCCCCACTTTCATCAACTGAGATTTCTTGAACGAAGGAAGAGACAAGATCTATAGCATCATCGATCAAAAGACCCGTAGGATCTGCATCAAGGCATTCATAAAAGCAAATACCAACTGAAATTTACTATGCAAACCACAATTAGAAAGCTTCTATGTACAATTATTCAAAGTATTGGATGAAACAGGGTAAGTGATAAATATACATTACGCTTGACATGAGAATTACCACCACCAGGAGACACCATCTCAATTCTTATGAAGATGTCAGTTTTGACAAAGATGGCAAAGAACAAAACCGTTAATTAGTAAGATTTTTGAAGACAAATTAAACTAGCTATACTTTCCTGAAAAGTTTGAATAAGAGAACTACTATCTATATGATAGACTGATAGTCATTTCTCTTTTGGAAAACTATATAATAAAATGAAATACGTGGTAAGCCATAAGCAACTCCTAAATGTTGAAAGCCTTTGTAGTTTTATAAGTTGTTAATCACCAAAAGAAAGAAGAAGTCCTAAGAACTCGACAAATGGCCGCTAAATGATAATTGTTACAAATACTTGTCCAAGTGGACGAATGTAATACGAACAAAATATATGGCATTATATTTGGTGCATGACGCTAAAAAGTTCCTGCAACGTAAACGAAGCTCAAAGAGACACGAAGCTGATGTCGACGGTTCATTAGGCCGCCCTTGCCCCCCGGTGGCTTACACATGGCCCAACCTGTTCGTTTATCTTCTCTCTGACTCTTCTTTTACCCTTGAGGCTATGACTACAGTATTTTCAGTTATTTTTTGGCAATAAAAGTTTTATTATTTAAAAAAAAAAATATATATATAAAAAAATAAATAAATAAAAGTTACTATTTTAATTTATGCGGATTTTAGATCGATTTACGAAAAACAATTATTCCTATATCTGAAAATATAGAAATATCATATACGTAGTCAAGATTCCCTAATAGAAAAAAGTTATGCAATTTTTTTTTGAACTGAAAAGTTATGCAAATTTTTCTTTGAAATTATTCAATAATTTTTTAATGCAATATCTGTCATCAGACTGGCAATACGTACCCGTGAAGGCCAATAGACATGCCTCTTGTGAGTGCATGTGTAAGAAGCTTCTTTCAAATGAGCATGCCTCTTGTCTTGTGAGTTCATATAGCAGAGAAACTTCTTTCAAATTACTAGTCACTAGTCAACTCCCGCAGCCCTGCAGTTACGCTTCAATACTTATCCTCGTTTTAAATGGGATGTTAAATTCGGAAGTCTACTTGATCTTACAATATTTCAAGTTTTCAACAAAATCAATCATATATATATATATATATATATAATATCAAATTTTATTTAACCAGTTCTTTTCTTTTATAAAAAAAGGATTTTAAACTACTTCTTGAATGCACAATTAATTAAGAAAACCCATAGTTTACCATGTTTTCATGTTTTGTGGTTGGTGCAGTCATTGAAGTAATCATTTATTGGTCCTGAATTTCTAATATCACTACATTTTGACATGTATAATTTTAAAAAGTTATACAACTGTTGCTCAAATGTACTGTATAAAACAAACATAAGTATAGACCTTACAAATAAAATAAAATAATAATAAGCACAGATTAATATGTATAAACTAAGTTAGGAGTTATCTTAAATATCCTCTTTCAAACAAGTTATACGAGGAAATAGCGGCATGTGTTTGATCAGTGCTCATGTAAGGGTCGACAGAATATCCGTAAATTTTGATTCAATTCGTTATTCGTTTCGATCCGATCTGAAAAATTCGGATATCAGTAACTTTACAAATCGAAACAAATACTAAAATTCAATATCCGTCAAAAACGAAGCAAATCACAAATATTAAAATTTTGGGAAGCGGATATATGATCCGATCCGGCAATATATAAATACATGTATATCTTAATTATATTTAAAATTGTATATGTATAAAATTATATAATTATTATTCTGACATATAATTTGAAACATTTTATTTATATTATTACTTATATAAAAGTAGTACATAAAAGGAAAAAAATAATTTATGATAATTCTATTTTTTTTCTTAAGTTTGTGTTATTATAATTGTTAACTAATATTAATTTTTTTACAAAATATATAGATTTACTAATTCTTTTAATTTTTATCTTATATATCACGTAAAAAAATATTTTACAAAATAAATCTTCATCGAAATTTTAAGATTATTTGTATTAATCAAAACATATGAGATATCCGTAAGTATTCGCAAATATCCGCAAATATCTAATTATTTTCCGGATATTCGTTTTTCCGAATATCCGTATTTCTCTGAAGCAAAGCAAATACAAAAATTAAATATCCGTAACATACAAAGCAAATCACAAATACTTTCAAAAATTCAGATATCCGATCCGTGACCAGGCCTACTCACATGAGTGAAATTGTTTCGGTTCCTCCATATCAGCTTTGGTTTTGCTAACGTACTTTTCCTACAAAATGTCTTGGCAATGTATTTTTTAACTAAGTTTTTTTTCTTCCAATCAACGCTATGGTCATTTTTAATCTATGTAAAACACACATGCCGCTAATTTCTAACAAATTACTCTCTCTCTCTCTCTCTCTCTATTGTACAGCAAACATATATCATATATTTTTATTATAAATAATTAATGTACAAAAATAATTTTTTTATCAACTTTCAAAAATAAACATATAGTTTTTTTACTAAACAATTTTGTATAACTGAATCAATAGTAATTTTAAAATATAACTATTGTCGCTAATTATTTTTGATATTTAATAAATTGTGCTAGGACATCAAAAACATGAAAATAAGAAAAGTATTTAAATTTGCAGGTTGCAGCTACATCTATTCTATAATACCTAACCAACAAAATCAATCGGAAAGAAATGGTGCAGCACGTATATATAAAGTTCTCATGGATTAATTCTTGTAGCACGTACCAAAACTTATATTATAATGTTCTAGAACAGATTTTCCTTGGAAAATACGTACAAAACAACATCATCTCAAATATTATACTTCAACAGAAAAACGTCATTATCACTACCAAAAAAATATTTATTTATACACAAATCACACATCAGCGTTATCGTCAGCATCGTCAAATTGTTGTATTCTTCAGCCCTTTTAAAAACCTCTCAAGAAAATTCTCTTCAAAACAAATGACACTTGCATCAAAAATATAAATCCTCTGTAAATAACAAAAACCCTAGAGAAGAAACTCAAAAGATGGGTCTAATTAGCAAAGATGAAGTTAGCAAGACGAGAAGATATTCATCTTCTCTTTGGAGAGGAGTCAAGACTATCTTCGTTCTCTTCACTATGCTCCTCTCTTTCATCCTCTTCTCTGCTCCTATCTTCCTAGCCGTCGCAGACGCCATCCTCCCCTCCGCCATCCTCTCCTCCTCCTCCTCCACTATCCTACGTCTTTCTCCGGCGACTGTTTCTTCTCATCTAAGCAACTACGACTTCAGATACTCCCTCATCGATATTCCTATCATCTCCATCATTAGATCTGCCATTATACTATGTAAGTATCCACAAGCTAAGTGACTACAACACTTATCCTTAGCTCTGTTCTTGAAGTTCGTATTTTTGTTACGTTTTTGATAACAGGCGTTTATGGGCTATGTGACGGACCAAAGTTATCAAGAGGTCCATATCTGACAATAACGATGTTCTGCTCGATATCTTCGTTGATCTACGTGTCTTGTAAGGCAGCGTTTGTATTTGGTGAGCCAGTGATCGGAGGAGGAAGTTTCAGAACAGAGGAAGTGGCTTTGTTTGTGTGTTCGTCGGTCTTAGCCATCGGTCATATCGTTGTGGCGTATAGAACAAGTTGTAGAGAGAGAAGAAAGCTACTAGTCTTCAAGATCGACATCGAATCCGTAAGTTTCTCAACTTTTTTATTTAATTATATTTACTTTAGCCGTTACAGAAACATTATGGGAAACATTATTAGTATTTTAAAATTTGAAAAAGGCTGTTTTGAATTGCTTAATATTCAAATCTAGTATTATATATTTTGATTTTAAAAAAATATGTTAGATATGCTCTTCTCTACCACTAATAAAAATCAAACTCGGTCAGAAATAGCATGTGACTTTAGATATTATTATATAGTCAACGATTTGAATTAATTTACACATTTGTGGCACTATAGGGTTCTTGAAGTTTGTATGTAGTTTATAGGTTGGAAAATGACTGGTCAATTTAGAAGGTTTTGATTTTCCATTCCCCCAAAAAGAAAAATTGTATTTTGAGTAACAGGACACATTTTCATGTTTAAAACAATTTAATTCAAACCTAACTAGATAGTGACGATTAGGGGCCCTCAAAAGAATAAATCACATTGAAACGGATGTTTCCGAGTGGGAACCGTGTGTGGGATGAATAAATAATCATGGGCTGCTTTAATAATCTTCTAAGATTATTTTGTAAATAAAATTAAATACAGTAGTAGATATTAACATGACAACGTCACTAACACCTAAGACATGCCACGTGGTTTTTTAACGAACTGTGACTAAATATAAATTAAGGTTTTAACCTCGTGTTTATTTATGATCATCAAAATTGCAGGTTTCAGCCTGTAAAAATGTGTTTCCCCGGTACCAGAAGATCCTCCTACCAGAGAGACTCAAATAGCTAATAGTAGGAGACAAACGACACTTGTACATATTTATACTTGCAATACAGCTTTATGTATATACGTATCAAACGCAACATCTTCTGGGTTTTGGTCTCTCCTTTCAACCTTCAGGTAAAAAATTCCACCACATCATTTTTTATACTATATTGATATTTTCATATTATGAGGACCACCAACTGGCTATACTAACTAATAACTTGATTATCAAATACTAAAGTTGCTTTAGTTACTATCATTTTCTGAGTGTGAGTCATATAGAGTGGAGGTAGCCAATTTGAGAATATTTGTGTTGATAATGTTATTTTATTGTGTTTTTGTTGGTTACAGAAAGGTCGAAAGGATAATCTGTAAAGGAGGGAAGAACAGAACGAATGGTGCTTTAATAGTATAACTCTTTGCTTTTCCATGTGAGAACACAAAAGACAACTCCAATGAATTGGCAGTGTTACTATATTATAGATATTAAATTAGGTAGACACACACACAAAACGAATCATGATTTACTCTTTACTTTAATGAACGATCCACCGTTACACTTTTGTCTTTTTGTTTTGTTTGTTGTATAAACAATGTTTTCATCAAATGAGATAAGAAGCCGAAGGCATCTTTCTCCACACTTCTTTCTAAGTAGACAAAGAAACAAAAAGGATATGTATAAATTTGTAAGTTTGTCTATGTTTTTTTTTTTTTTTTTTTTTTTTTCAAAAAAAAAAAAANGACAAACTTACAAATTTATACATATCCTTTTTGTTTATGTTTGTCTATGTTCCTATAGACATTTGTGAAACTCTTAAATCCCAAGACAACGCGAGCCTCGTGGATTTTTCTAACGGTTGAAATGCTTTATGAATTTTATTATGTGACAGTCGAATTCAAAATCTTGTTGTAAAAGTGTGTTTTTATGTTGTACTCTACGTTAGAATTAATGACTCGTTTGCTAAAAAAAAATCTGATAGTGCATTTAGAAAATATAGCAAAAAAAAATCCACAACTTATCATTTATATCAATACATACTATGACATATTAGATCAAGTTTATGAAACCGTAATCAATATATGGATCGAACTAAACTGTTTTATATAAGCCATAGTTAGTTGGATGATTTGGTCCAAATGCCTGTCGTGTGTCGTCAGTAGGCCTGGGCATTCGGGTACGCGGGTCGGGTTCGGGTCGGGTAGTCTCGGGTCCGGGTCTTTCGGGTACTAGAGGTTAGGACCCGATCGGATAATTTGAAAATTTCGGTCTCGGGTTGGTTCGGATTGTTTCAGGTTCGGGTCGGGTCGGGTCTTAGATAGTTAGACCCATTCGGGTAACTATAATTTATCGGTTCGGATTCGGTTCGGTTTCGGGTCGGGTTTGGTTCGGGTTCGACCTAAAAATTACCTAAAAATACAAAAAAAATATCTGAAAATATTTGTTTATTCAAAATTTGTGTTTTTATTATATTAAAGTGAGTATATATATTAAATTATACAAGATATAACAACAATTTATTGTTTCCTAGTGATTGACACTCTTACTCTCTAAACAAATATCATGTATTCGATTCCCATTCAATGCATTTTATTTAATTAACATTATTAATTCGGGTACCCATCGAATTTCGGGTTCGGGTCAGGTCGGGTCCAAGACCCGCGGATCCTCTGCAACAGGACCCACTCTGGTAATTTCATCAGGTCGGTTCCTATTCGGATTGGGTTTTTTCGGTTGGGTATTCGGGTCCGGGTAAAATGCCCAGCCCTAGTCGTCAAGTTCGTTAAAAACATGATGGTCGAGGGCCTTAAAACTGGACCTAACGATTGAGACATGATTTATATCGACAACATGTTTTCTTCTTCTTGTTGTTGACAATGACAAAAGAAAAACTTAAATAGACCACGAGGAGACTAGTGAGGATCAAAACGGTAAATGTTAGGAGGATAGCAATCAAATACACGGGGGCTAACCTGAAACACGGTTTATCCTCGGAAATTTTTATCATCCGTTGTTCCTATTTGGTTTTTTCGTATTTCTAAACTTTTAGGTTCATAGCATTAAAATGTTTAACTACACGTAGACTCTTGGAAACGTATGGACCAAAAATGTCATTGACTTTTTCGTAAGAAGTGTGTATTTTAGATAAAAAATACTATATTGTCATGAAAAAATATATCTATATTATTAAAGTAGCTGACACTTTGTGAACTTGCCCTTGAAATATTTTTTTGTTTACCGAAAAATCTCGAAAATATTTGCAAATCAGGGCTTCTCATT
>OVBX01004488.1:0-14557 GCA_900406325.1 Erucastrum elatum
GAAGACGCATAGAGAAAAGCTAATAACACTTTAATGGTTTTGAAGAACATTGAAGTGGGAAGTTTTTGTACTTTGTTTTCTCCAAACGTTTGAGGAGAAGAGGGAAATGATTTTCTCGGTTCAGTTTCTCCCCCTCCAAAATCACATAGAGAGTAAGCAACCATGTCCTCTTCAAATCTTAGGTGTAAAGNCATTTATGGATTTACCAAGCAGTGCTTCTTCCAGCCTGCTACCCCTTGTTTGAAATCTTCTTATCCGTTTCACCAAACCATCCAAAATCCGATCAAAACAGAATTTTCTATGAATCCAGACAGAGAAGATGGAGTATCGCGATCGGTGACGAAGAACGAACACAGAATCGAGAAAGAAAGTCGATTGATCGACATAGAGGAGGAAGAGAGAAAGTCGAGGAAGAGACTCGCCAAAGAAACACCAACGAGAGAGAGCGAGAGAGACATAAATGAGAGGTCCACAGATAGTGACACGTAAAGGTTCTTACTAATCCTAAAAGTCCCACATATAACACCGGTCCTCTGATTTTACTCCTTTTTCATTTAATTTTTTATCTCTTTTCCTTGAAACTCCACCTAAGACACCACCGATGGAGGTGGTCTAAGCAGTTGATTCACACCATGCCTTGAGACAGCGGAAGCTTTTATGTTATCTTTTAGCACGAAGCGGGATAGTATCTCCTGCAAGAGCTCTGAGGGAATATTAAGATCAAACAATCCTGTGGTACATTTGATCTTTGATTCATGATTTTATCTAGCCTTAACACTGCATCGACAACTGGTAGAAGAAGAAGCACATGCATGGTGAATCATCAAGAGAGATTAGAACGATGGGACAAGAGGTATGTTCGAATATTGGATATATATAATGAAAACGGTTATAGAACATTAAACACACAAAAGCTAAACCCTAATTCAAAGATCATATGGGTTTTCTTCTGCGAGCCATGATGCCGGAGTTGTGGCCCATTTATTTTCCACAGNCTTCACAAAGTCTTATTGTGACAAATCCGAGTATAAAATGTCTTTATTTTCCAATTTTCTCTAATTATTAGGGGTTTTCCTTATTTTTTATTTTACAGAAAAGGATAAATGTTATTTATTTTTCGTTTTTTATTATTTATAGATTCTGGAAGCAGTTCAAAATATTTATTTACAATTTGTTTTGGTCACCTTAGGGCTTTCTCACGCCTTGTGTGTATATATTATTCTCTTGTATCCAATGAAAAGTCTGCCCTTCTATTCGTAAATGGTTTACAATGACACTTATCGTAATCGTCACCGCCGGTCTTCTTCTTCTTCCCCTTTTCCTCCTCCTTTTACTCCTCCTTGATCACCGACGTAGTCACCCCAATCCACTATACGAACCCTCAGGTGGTTATGATCTTCCTCTTAAACTTTCTAATTAATCCTTATTCCATATAATCAAAGCCTAATCTATCGTATTACATACCACAAACGTCCCATTAATTTTCACTCTATTATAATTTTCCTTATTATATGCTTACATGTTTATGCTACCAACCCTAATCTTACATACCACACAACCCATATGATCTTGGTTAATAATTTCTGACCCACTGACTTGTTGTCTTTCACACAAAACCTTTGACTTTTCTTCTCTTTTTTTTTTCTTTCTTGTCCATGTAATTCCTGTGTATTTTTGATGCATGCATGCTCTCATCATCTTTCTCTTCACCATAAATGTCTCAGGATTAAGCATTATAAGATCAATTTCCAACATTAATTTCCTTGATCCCCAAGATGAACCCTCAGGTGGATTATCTTCCACATTCGTGCAGAAGCTTCCCCAATTCAAAACTTCCAAACCAGTCAGACCGGGCGGAAGCGAATGCGTTGTTTGCCTTGATGGATTCAGAAAGGGACGATGGTGTCGGAGACTTCCCGGTTGCGGACACGTGTTCCATAGGAAGTGTGTGGACACTTGGTTCCTCAAAGCTGCTACTTGCCCAACATGTCGAGCTAGGGTTGGGTTGACGGCGGAAGATGCACAACAAGAAGGATTGTAGAAGAGATGATTGGGTCTTGGATAGTGTTTTGGTTTTAGAAGAAGTAGTTTGCTAGATCTTTAAATGCTCTTTTAATGTATTATTTATTCATCATATTCTTCACTCGATATGGCATCATTTAGAACTGCAAATCAAATCCATTACAATGATTATATACAAGAAATACACAAGAAAGATTTTACAACCATTTTGTTTCCTCTTATCGATCAAATAACTAGTTGATTGCGAAGTATATTTTATTTTCACATTAG
The DNA here is from genome assembly GCA_900406325.1 of Erucastrum elatum. NCBI lineage: Eukaryota > Viridiplantae > Streptophyta > Magnoliopsida > Brassicales > Brassicaceae > Erucastrum > Erucastrum elatum. Next base: position 2,293 of record OVBX01004488.1, read on the forward strand.
TGAGAATGTTCAAGAAATAATGTGGAGTTTATGAATTGTTTCATTGGTAACAAAAAATTCATGCTGCTTGATTCTATGGCAAATGAATTGTTAGTGAAAAGGCGTCAGAGATTATAAATGGTTCTTTAGATGGGGTAACCAATATGGCACCTATTTATATTGATTTAGTGCTGTTAGAGTGTATGTAATACCTATCGTGTGATTTCTGATTGATTGAAGATCCTGAATTGCTACCTCAGTCAATCAAAGATGTTGTTGGGAAGACTTTCAAGTTTAGTATACCATTGAAAAAGATATCATTTCTTATGGAGAAATTTCGAAGGTCTTAAAGGTTTGGTCTATGAAGAATTTAGCATTGGTTGATTCTCAGCCGGATACTATGTCCTCAAGGAAAACTACGCTACTGAATGGTGATATGCACTACAAGAAAACAAGTGGTTACCCACCAACAATAACGTCACAAAGTAGTCACAAAAGCGGTACATGCCACTATCTTGATATTTAAAAATGTCGTCGCAAATATTTGGTCGCTAAATATTTTAGTCGCAATACGGACATTAATTTGCGATTACTTTATGTCACTATATAACGGTCGCATACTAGCAACTACTTTGGTACTGAGTAGAGTAGACCCACATTAAAGACGAAATAGCGATGAAATTTATTTAGCATCAGTTTTGTGACCAAACTTATATGTCATATATTAGAGACTACACAGTGATTACTTTATAGTAATACATTTACGACTATCTGAAGACATTTTTAGTGAGGCTGATTAGTATCTTACCAAGAAGTCTCAAAATAGTGTACAAATTATAGTCACAAAATCATCACTTTTTAACAACCTTTTTTTTGATAAATTATTTATTACTGCCAATATTTAATTATATGATTTTGTTTTTGGGAAATCCTAATTTCAAATTATAAATGCTGCAATAATAATAACTAATAAGCAGATATTCTTATACATAATTTCCAAACTTGAAATATCATACAGCCAAAAAAGTCATAGTTTTGAAACTATGAAACAAAACCTAACTTGGTCCAAAAGATTAGGAATGTTATACATACAAAAAGTTTTTTGGTGGTCAATTTTAAGTGAACCTCAAGTCTGGTCAGGTGAGGTGCTTGGTGCAGTAGCTGGTGTAGTTTCTGGACTCTGAGTATCCATAAACGATGCAAGTGAGGGATTATGAATCTTCATGCACGCAATGAACCTCTCCATGCTTGACATGCGTTCTTTAGTAACACGTTGTTCCTCATCACGACGAGCATTGTCTGCTTCATTTTCAGAAATCTTCCGGTTAGCAGTTTCAAGTTGGGACTTCATCTCTAAGATTGTCGTGTCAGAGCTTCCGTAGTTCTCTTTTTCTTTCCCTTTCTCGAGAGTTTCTACAAGGCTTCCAAGGCCAAAGAGGTTTCCCTTCTTATCTGTTTCAGTAGACTAGAAAACAAACAAAAACAGTATCATCAATAGCAAACACAAATAAACTCAAAATTCATGCATTATACAGAGACTAATTAGAAAACACCCATAGTTCATATATCAAAGAAGCCATCTCTGATCCAGACAAAAAATAAAAGAGAGTTACTAAACTAGAATAAACTCAAGCTCAGCAGACAAACTATACTTTAAACAAATTCAGAAATATTCAAGCAAAACAGATTCAAGCTTACACTAATAACATAGACAATAGAAACTACAAACCTAGCCATCAAAAATCCATTCTCAGAAAAATGAAGATAAATGTATACCTGAATAAATATCTCATTTTGTTCTTCGATGGAGAGGGGTAAAGCCTCATCCCTATCATCAACATCCATTTCTGAAATTCTCTCCTGTAGATTCTTCTTGTAGGCTTCATTAATTAGCTTGGCTTTCTCATCAACAAAGGTACCATCAGGTGTTGTATGTGTTGTCAAAAACACTTCTCCGAGAGATACTGGACGACCCAATTCCTCCTCCTATAAGTACAGAAAACATATCATGTTAGCAAAAATCAAATTTCAAAACTAATTAAAAGGCAATTACCATGTCTTCCTGTCTTTGTAAGTAAGACTTTTGACCAGATAAGTGTATGTGGGGTCCAAGACCACCACGATCAGAATTACGGGACTGAGATGCGGTTGCGCTCCTTTCTATTGCCTTTGGGGTGGCCCAATGAATTAGCATTACTTTCCAAAGATCTGGTTCAATCCAATATGGTCTTTCACCACCTCTCCTAACTTGACTAACAATGCCTTTCATTCTCTTCTTGGCAATTTTCAAGAATCCTTGTTTCACAAGCTCAGTAATTCCAATCTCCCAATTGTACTTTCGCTACACATATACCAAATGTAAATTATAAATGTTAAATGACTAACAGAAGTAGGCCTTTAAGTTCTCAAATCGGTGTAAACATATAACAGTCAAGCAGTTAGCTTTTTAGTTAAAGTCTATATAATTTTATTTTAAAGCAAACATATTTCAAAGTGGGAAAGAGAAAATGTGAAACCTTTTTCGAACTAAGACCAAAAAATATGTTAGAATTAAGTATTCAAGACTCAAAACTATTACTCACCGCAAATGATCGAAAGTATCTTTCTTGAATGTGTATTGGAGTGACCTTCCAACTGTAGTATGCAGCATCAAACTTCCGGCGGAATATTCCAGCAATCACTCGAGACAGCTTTCCTTTGTCTCGGCCAAACCTGTTAAAGTGTGAAGCAGGGATGTTAGGAACTAATTTTTTTTTTTTAAAAACAGTAACTAAGAAACTACTAAAATACTCACCATATAGTTCTCACGCCGCCTGCAATACGATGTGGGCTCAGGAGTTGCAATTGTTCACGGCCTGGAAGTACTAACAGAGCATCTAACAACTGTTGATGGTCTTGAGGTACTGGCTCGGGAGCAGGAGGTTCTTGTTGCAGATCAGGAAACGGTATGTGAGGCTGTTGTGGCTGAGGCTGGGGATGGGGATGGGGATGGTGCTGGGGCTGGGGCTGGGGCTGGGGCTGGGGAATCTGAAAATGGGGGGGAGCATTGTGAACATAATATTGTTGAGGTTGAAGAACAGGAAGTTGTTGAGGTTGAAGAAAATGTGGATGGATATGATTTGGGTATTGGACAGGAAGAGAGATTCTTGGGGTTTGGGAATTAGAACCAGATTCAGTCGATGACGGTGAAGAAGGAGACAAACCACCGGTGGGTCTCCCACCGACGGACGCGGCAGCTTCCTTCGATCTCCCACCACCGTTAGATCTTCCACCTCCGCCTGACCTTCCACCTCCGCCTGACCTCCCCCCTCGACCTCTACTAGCTAACTTTTCAACCATGACCTTTTTGTCTCAGATTTGGAAGAAAATTAAGATTTAGAAAGTGTTTTTCTCGTTTGACCAAACAAAGTAAAAAGAGAATGTGCTTTCAGAAGAAGATAGAAAGACTTATAGAAAGTAAATAAAATATAACTAAGTGACGAGGAGTAAATATGGCCACATAATTTTATAGGTTAAAACAAAATAAATCAAAATACTTAATGAAAATTTAGGGAAGAGGGGGAAATAATTAGATGGGAGGGAAATTTCACCGCAGGGAAGAGGGAGAAATAATCAGATGGGAGGGAAATTTCACCGCCCAAATAAAATCTGAAGCTCGATAATCTTTTAATAATTTTACATTCACATAGTAACAAATCAGACACAAAGTGTTACTATTTTGATACTAATTGTTGTGTATTGAAGATCATTCAGGAACTGAAACTTAAAAATATTGGTACTTTGAAGTTGGAGACTTGGAGTATTACTTATATTACAAAACATCCAAATATCTTTTTCTTTTTTTTTGTGCAACAAACATCCAAATATCTAAAAACATTATTTATATTACACATTTAAATAAACTAACAATATTATTTATATTACATATTTAGATAAACTAAAATATTGAAATTATTCTTCTTCGGAAGAAGATAAGTTACAACGAAATTCATCTTCTGCTTCGGCATCATCGATTTCAAAATTAATTTCTTCATTTGAATGGTTTTGGTCTACTAAGCTATCAACTACAATTTCTTCAATCGTATCTGTCATTCCTTCGTCGGTTGTTTGTTGCAGTATAACTAATTCTTTTTCGTTAAACTTGCCTTGAACAACTTGTCTAGGATTAACTTTGATAACTGTGAGCCATAATTTTCGAGGTCGCTTAGGAGATGGATATGAAAGATAGCAGACTTGATCAGCTTGAGAACCTGCACATTTATAAATTAAAGTTAATGTATAAATACTGATATACTATGAACTAAATACATATATCCAAACATATTTATTAACTAGTTAATTAATATAAAAATTACCTAAGATGTATGGTTCATAATTTTGATATCTCCTTGATGAGAGAACATCGATAATGTTTCCTTCTCTCTTTCGAGTCCCTTTCCCAATTGTAGGGTCAAACCATTCACAATAAAAAAGCGTAATTTTCAAACCCAAAACTCCTGGATATTGAAGTTCTATTATATTTGTCACCATCCCATAAAAATCATCTTCGTCAGATGCATCTGAATAATTTTGGCCTCGTACGCATACTCCATAATTCATTGTTTTTTTCGTGCTACCGTGCTCCCGCGTGTGAAACAAATATCCTCTTGTGAAATACATGGGCCAAGATCTTACTTTATTTTCAGGACCTTCCACTAATTCATGAACCCAAGGAGGAAAATATTCTTCATTTCTCATTGCATGCACCTATATATACGCCAAATACTCCAAAATATAAAATAATATCTGCATATTTTTGTTATTTAATATTTAATATGTGAACTATAACTACGTACATATCGACGAATCCATATATGGAAATCTTCATCTCTTTTTGACGTGACCTCATCTTCAGAGAGTTCTGGGTGTTCAAATCGAATTTGTGCATCTAGCAACCTGTTTTACCAACAATAAGATATATAGTTAACTGAAAAATTGTAAATAAATTTTTATTTGCATTATTAAACACACAAATAACCTCTCAAACTGCCGAAAATAGTCACAGTTGCGTAGAACATATGCATGTGCGCCCTTATAATCTTTCGCATTTAACCAAAATTCAGAAACTTTACCACTTGGACGACCTACTTGAGTGAATATATCTGGCACTGGTATAGGATATACAGGTACCTCGCCTTCATCATATCGACTTGACCTGAAGAGAATACCATTTTTGTTAATTATTATAGTACGTAGAACTTTATTAAAATAACTTAACTATGTAAAATTACTATTTCATTGTTTTACCTTCTTGTCATAGCTGTAGAAATGTGTGAAGCAAAGTAGTGTTCTGAGAAATATGATATCTCATCATTTATGTATGATTTAACAATTGATCCTGCTGGATATCTTTTGTTCTTCGCCATGCCTTTTAAATGCTTAAAAAACCGTTCAAATACATACATCCACCTATATTGTACAGGTCCACCAAGTTCCGCTTCATAAGGTAGGTGTATAGGTAGATGCTGCATTACATCGAAGAAAGAAGGTGGAAATATCTTTTCCAAATTACACAAGACCATGACAATGTTATCCTTCAGCTTCCGGACACAAGCAAGATCCAATGATCTACTACATAAGTCACGGAAAAATAATCCTACCCCTACAATATTAAAACATTTGGTTGATATTATTACAATAATTAATATCAATATAAGAGTAATTAACAATTAAATAATTATTTACAAGAATATATACCTGATAGTGCAAGGTGTACGTTTCGCGGTAAAAGTTCCGCAAAGACAAAAGGAATCAGTCGTTCCATAAATACGTGACAATCATGACTCTTCATTCCTGCGAACTTTCCACTGTTGATGTCTGCGCAACTTGCCAAATCTGCTACATAGCCGTCTGGGAATTTCACGTCATTCTTAACCCACTCTAATAAAGATTGTCTCGCTTTTGAACTTAATCTAAAGATAGGAAATGGAGCTCTCCCTTGATCATCAACGTGCAACTCTTTTCGAGAACAAAACTTTGCAATATCTAACCTTGACTTCACCGTGTCTTTTGATTTATCTTTGACGTTCATAACAGTATTTATTATGTTATCGAAAAAATTCTTTTCGATATGCATCACATCAAGATTGTGTCGTAGCACTAGATCTTTCCAATACGGTAGCTCCCAAAATATGCTTTCTTTATGCCAATTATGCTGACTTCCATATCCAGCCACTTTCTTTTCATGACCATTGCCACCAACCTCAGATGTTTTAGGTGGTTTGACATGCTTTATATGCTGATGCAAAGCTACAGAACTTAAAGATTCGGGTGGATAATCATGTAATGCATGTTTCCCCTTCAAAAAGTCTGTTTTGTTCTTTCGTAATGGATGATTGCTGGGAAGAAATCTTCTGTGACAGTCAAACCAACATGTCTTCCTACCAGCTGGTAATTGAAAAGCATTTGTATCATCCATGCAAATTGGACACGATAATCTTCCATGTGTTGTCCATCCAGACAACATACCGTATGCCGGAAAATCACTTATAGTCCATAGAAGAACTGCCTTTAAGTTAAAATTTTGATGTAATGACACATCATATGCTTCAACTCCATTACACCACAGCTCCTTTAACTCATCAATCAAGGGTTGGAGAAAAACATCAAGACTTGCTCGTGGATGATTTGGTCCTGAATTCAAAACTGTTAGAAACAAATACTCTCTTCTCATACACATGTCTGGGGGCAAGTTGTATGGAGTCAGGATCACAGGCCATAGTGAATGATTTTTTGACATGCCAAATGGATTAAAACCATCTGTACACAATCCAAGATAGACGTTCCGTGCTTCTTGTGCAAATGAAGGATGCAGTTGTTGAAAATTCTTCCACTCTGCCCCATCAGATGGATGATACATCACTCCATCTTCAGAATCATGCTCAGCGTGCCATCTCATCGACGATGCAGTTTTCTCTGACTGATACATTCTTTTCAATCTATCAGCAATAGGTAAATACCACATACGACTAAATGGTATTCTATTTCGTCCACCACTCGACTTATATCTTGGTTTCCCACAGAATTTACAGTTCTCCAAATTCTCATCTTCTTTCCAGAAGAGCATACAATTATCTATACATACATCATATGTATAGTACGGCAATCCCATCTTTCGCATCAAAGTTTCTGTTTCGTAGTATGAACTAGTTGAATGATTGCCCTCTGGTAAGTATTCGGAAAACGCTTCTGCCAATGAGTCCATACAGCTTTCTGAGAGATTATGGTCTGCTTTAATATTCATACACCGAGCAGCCAACGACAACCGTGAATGCCCTTCATGACAACCATCATAAAGTGGAGTATTTGCAGCTTCTAACATGTCGTAAAATTGTTTTGCCTCATGTGTAGGTTCTTCATGAACATGATGACCACTTTCATGTTCATGGTGATAATCATTAAACTCCGTGGAATCACGAAATACATCATGCACCATCTCACCAAATATATTTCCTCCACTAGATTCTATTGGTTGACTACAACTAGTATAGTCTACATTGCCATGACTACTCATTCCTGCCCCAGCCACATTATCATCTTCCCCATGTTCATACCAAACATAATATTCTGGCATAAATCCTCTACTATACAAATGCTTCAAAATTGTTGATCCAGGCAGAAATTTAGAGTTTTGACATTTTAAACAGGGGCAGTAGAACCTACCTCCACTGCTCTGCGCTATTGATTGGTTGTTTGCAAAATTCATGAACTGCTCCACTCCAGCTACGAACTCACTCGAGATGTTATTTGTGTATGGATCAATCCTGTTATACATCCACTCTCGTGATGAATTCCACATCTTCTTTAGCTACAAATCTTTTTAATTTGTTTATGTCTTCCAATATAATTCCGCTACAAAGAAAACAAACTGGAAATTTTAAATATAAAATGACTACCAGATGTTGTTAAAAAAATGACTACCAGATGTATATTTTTTTAATTCTAACTAATGCCACAATGTCACTTATAAACCCGAAGAATAAAAAGACTTCAAAAGAGTAAAAAAATAATTAAGTATAATTAAAAACTAAAAACTATACCTACTTGGAACGTTCGAAAATATATTTCTTGAATGTGTATGTATTAGTGTGACCATCCAACTGTAGTATGGACCATAGAACTTACTTCAGAAAATTCCAGCAACCACTCAAGACAGCTTTCCGTTGTCTCAGACAAACCTATTGTTAAATGGTGAAACAATAGATGTTGGGAACAAAATAAAAAATAAAAAACCGTAAATGAAAAATAGTTAAATAAGTTCACCATAGATTCTTCACTTGGGCAATTCCATTTTGACTCAGAAGTGGCAAGTATTCACGACTTGGAGTGCTAAAGACACATATAACAATTGTTGGTGATCTTCAAGCAATGGTTCAGACTATTTTGTTTCTCTCAAATTATTGATTCAGCAATATTTCACTTGTACACATACGGAGTGAAAGAGAATAACATGGTTATATAATTGGTACACCTATTTGTGACTGTTTTACCACCATCAGTAAAGGTTGGTACACGAGTAAGTCAATACTTTCAACGTGCTTACCAACTTTTGGGCCCTACAACTGTTCAACAAAATTGTACCAAAAATACAAAGTGACAAAAGAGTCGCAATTTTGAGACTAACTTGCCACCGTATTTTGCTACTGAGTTTTTGTCATATGTTCGTCTCATTTTGCCACTACTTTGCATCGACTTTAGAAAAGTCCTATATTAGTCCCAATTTTGATGCTAATCTGCCACTATTTAGTGACGATGTTAGGTTGTCGTAATTTTCAGACTGCTTTGTGACTGTTTTTGTCCCAGTCGCTAAAGAGTCACCAAATAGACCTAGTTTAGACACAATAATTTGTGACTGAAAAAAGAGTCACAAATAGTAGTCCCAAATCATGTGTTTTCTTGTAGTGATGGTATATAATAATTTTGGTCACACTTGTCCATGTCTAAGTTAAAATCACCTAGGATTTTGAAAACTATATAATTCGTTTAGTCCATAAATAACAAAACGTCTATATATTATAAAGGTTGTAGATTGCATAAAAAACAGAAATCATCATTTTAGCTTTAATTTATAATTGAACTTTACCAAAATAAATTGCAATCGCATTGCTTTCAAATTTCTCAATTTAAATACATGCTGAATTCAAATATTATTCTATACAATTAAATTTTAATCTCAATAAAAACAATCCAAAACCATATAACTATAATTATCTATCTTATTAAAGCTGAAGTACACTTTAGAGTTGTTTGTAAACAAATATAACTGTAAAAAAATATAATGTTGTTTAGAAACATAGATAACACTACTGATAAAAACATAATGAACTTAACTTGAATCATAATCATTATGGCCCAATATACAATTAATATTTATTCTTATGTTTTATATGATTGTTATTAATTTGTTAAAAAAATATTAGAATTATTTATAATTTCATTTTAAGAGTTTTTTGAATAAATAAAGAACAAAGTATAATATATATAATATATTTTTCGTATTGTTACTTTCTATTTTCATATATTTTTAGTATTGTTACTTTCTGTTTTCATATATTTTAAATATCCTTTTTAATATCTTTTTAAATTTTTTTTGATATATAATTTAACAAACACATTATAATTGTAAGTTATTCACTCATGAGTTATTCTATGTATTTAAGAATGATACATTATTATTAAGTTAAAAATATTAAATTACATAAAGTATATATATTTGTAAAATTCTTTCTATAGTATTTATGGTTTGCATTATTTTACGGACACTCTTATTACACAACATAAAATATGTAGCATAAACAATAAAAAAATAGTAAAACTGAAACTGTAAAATTTTAAATTTCTAAAATTTATATATACTAAATATATATTGTAAAACATGCACCCGCACAATTGTGCGGGTCAAGATCTAGTTACACTTATAAATAAAGCAATTTTTTTTCTTGTGTTGAGCTTTTAGGTTGAACTTATAGATTTACCAACCAATAGTATTTTGTCAATAGTATTTTGCCGACTTGTTAAAAATATTTTTTTACAAAATTTGTTTTATAAGGATAACTCTTTTATAAGAGCAAGCGCATTAGCGCTTCAAGATAGAAGATCACACGGTTACCAAGGCAAAAAGAATAAAATAATCAAATACCCATGAACCTGTCTCGCTTCGTCTTTTCCATGTGAATGGCATCGTTAGTGTTTACGCGGGCCCCACGCCACGTGGTGGCCCGTGATAGGTTGGTTATATTTAATTTTTTTTAAAGAAAAAGTCAAACTAAATAAAAAAAATATTAAAATAATAAAAAATGCACATTGGAACTCGAGAATACTGAGTTTACCTGTGCGCTTGCTCTAAGAGGCTATATAATTTACGAACTTAAATTTTGAAAAACAGAAGACCTAATGGCTCAGCCGCTCAAGCAGCTTCCACGGGAACTGGAGGAAAATATACTCTCTCGTCTTCCACCGCAATCTCTCGTTAGATTCAGAGCTGTGTGTAAAAGTTGGAGGAACTGTCTTTTCAACGACAATAGTTTCCTCAACGAACACTTCTCTCGCTCTCGTCCCGGATTCCTCTTCCTCGGCAGTCCCAAAAACTATTCGATAGACATCATCAATCCTAACAGCATCGATCCTACAATAAAGTTGTCTGAGCTACCCTCCTCTGCTGTGCCTTACCAAGATTTGCATTACCGTTGCACAACCATCAAGGCTTGCGATGAGTTCTTGCTTTATAACAATCAGTATTTGAACAGTTTTTCAGCTCTCTGGAATCCTTGGATGAGCCAGTTTAAACTGATCGAGAAGGACGGTACACAGTTTCGTTGTTGCGGCTTAGGGTACGAGATTACTACTGGTAGAAGAACCAATAAAGTTTACAAGGTTTTGGGTTTCTTTGATTGTGTCTCTTGGGAAGAGAACGCGGGAGTTGCTATCTACGAGTGTGCGTCTCACGTGTTTAAACATATAGACTTACCTCAGAACAACTGGCTCATGTTTGAAGCTAAAGAAAACGTGTCCTTGAATGGAAATCTCTATTGGTTATCTCATGAGGCCGAGACTACTAATGATGAGTACTTCATCCGAAGCTTTGATTTCTCTGTGGGTACTTTCAAACCTTTTTGTCTCCTTCCGTGTCAGAAGGACAACGATTATCGTGATGAACTTATACTCCAGGTTTTTAAGGAAGATCGTTTTTCGTTGTTAAAGCAAAACTACGTAACGAGGAAGATTGAGATTTGGGTAACGAAAAAGATAGATAGAGAGGAAGTGGTGGTGTGGACAAAAATGATGAATTTGCCAACAACTAACTTTCCAAGGCTGTTTGAACAGTTTTATGGCAAGAGCAAGAGTTACTTCATCTGCGACGAGACCCTGTTTGTGTGCTGTAGCGGAAATACGACTACTTTTCCTTGCATCTACATTGTCAGGGAAGATCTGTGTAAGCAGATTCCTATAGATTCAGGGATTTACGAGTGTTGTCACTGTGTTTACATTCCCAGTTTGTTCCCGGTTCCTTAATTTAAAGATGCAATAGAGTGTATTGTAAATCTAGTTTTATCACCTGTTTGTAAAACTTTTATTTCAGTTTTGGTTCTTGTCCGTTTTTTTTCTTAGGTTCTTTTGTTTTTTTAGGAAACCTGAATGGATTTTGTAAGGTTTAAGTCGAAGTTTAATAAAAACCTGCAATAAACAGATTTTATATATGTTATTAACTCTGTTAGGAAACCTGAATGGAATTTCAAGTTGTTTTGAGTTGAAAAATACTAGATGAGCTTAATTTGCTGGAATTTCAAATTGTTTTTGACTTAATAAAATCTCAGATTCACAGAAAGGGAAAAGCTGGACCTAAGAACACTAAATTCTTGAGGCGACTCATTGGTAAGTTAATCATATTATTCATTGACAATAGAATTAAAAACTACTAATTCTCTGTGTAGTGGAATTTGTAACCGATGGTCTCAAGTGTTAACTTCATATTTGAATTGCATTCTCTCCAACTTGATCAGTATATTTCCAGCTTCACTTGTCAAACTCCCAAATCACTCCTCCATCCTCTGCAAACACACATGTTCACAATTTTACTAAGTAACCTAACTGTGTCGTGTAACACCATAACAACACATTTATACAATATGACAAATAAACTCAATGTTACACAATACATGCCTTAATGATTAATGATTTATCCATCATCTATGTTCATTTCCTCCAGAAATCAAACAAGATTCAAGAAAAAAAAGGAAGGAGGGGGAAC
>OVBX01004489.1:1816-14557 GCA_900406325.1 Erucastrum elatum
ACTCTGTTAATATGCATTCCGTTGAAGTGATTTTTGAATGTGATCTTATTAACATATAGTTTTATCAAGAATCTGATTCTTTTTTTTTTGTTTGGGTGATCTCAAGCCTAATTTAGCAGGAATCATGGAACCAGTGGGATCAAGTATTAGAGAGAAAGAGATGAACTTGATGGATATACAACTTGGTAAGTCAAGATGGCCCTTGCTCTGTTTAATTCAAGGCATTTTGCTTATTGGTGATAGGCACTCAGTTTATCTTTTGAAAATGGTTTCGGTTTAAACAGATGACAGTATCGGTTGCAGGATGCATTGGTTAGAGGACAAAACTCACTGGCCTTCGTTTTTGCGTCTGTTGCTGCTGCTCACTGTCGAGGTAAGTTCTCTGTTTCACGTTTGCTGAATTTCTGTCTTCAGAGGATTGAATCCAACGACAACAAAGTCCAATATTATGATCAGTTCTCTTCGATGATGATGATGTCTTAGGACTTTGAAACCCAAAAAAGGTCATAGACAAACCACTAATCTTATAGTGTTTCTGTCAGATTCTTGTTTGGGTACATCGCTGCCTCGGAAACTAAACCCATGAGGAATCTAATCTTGGTTGGTAGTGCATGTCTAAAGAGGGATATTGTAGGATGTAAAATAAGAGTATTAAGACAAGACTATATGGGATCTGTTTTTGATTATTTGGAGGATAACGAGGGTTAAGAAGAAAGTCTTTTAAATAAAGACTATGAATCGGAAACAGATCCCGTATAGTCATTTTTACAAGTCTTTAGGCAAAAAGACTATATGGGAATGGAAGAAAATATATGACCAACGGCTTAGAAAAAAAAGTCCTTAGATGGTATAAACGACTAAGGGATTCGTAAGACTTGTTGGATGGGGAAAACGACCAACATCTCAAGTATGTCTTAAGACGAAGACTGAAATGAACAGCCCGACTCTTTATTGTTGCTACCCAAATGTCTCTAGACAAAGACCATGTGTGTCTGTTTTTAGACATGCTAGATGGAAAAGGCGTGCGAGAAGAAAAAACCCGACTAATGGCTGAAACAATACTTATTGGATGGGAAAATGTACAGATTGTTTAAAGAAGTCTAGACGGCTTACAAATCTCTAGACAAACAGAATGTCTGTAGACAAAGACCAGATTGGTCGATAGACATGCTGGATGGAAACAATGACCAGCAGCTTAGAAGAAAGTCCTTGGGTGACTGATGACTCAGTTTTAACACCTGTTATATGGAAAAAAAAGTAACAACCAATGGCTGACAAAGTCTTGAATAAGAGTCTTAAGACAAGAAGACTGTATGGGATATGTTTTTATGAGTAGTTGGATGGAGTGAAGGATAACGAGGTTTAAGAAAGTCTTCAAACAAAAGTTATGAATCTGGAACAGATCCAGTAATAGTCATTCTTAGAAGTCTTTAGGCAAAAGACTATGGGAATGGAAAAAGATATGACCAACGGCTTAGAAAAAGGTTCTTAGATGGAAAAAAAGAACGACTAAGCGATAAAAAAAAGACTTGTTGGATGAGAACAAACGACCAACATTTCAAATAAGAGTCTTAAGACAAAGACTGAAATGAAAAGTCAGATTCCTTATTTTTGCTACCCACGGCTTACAAAAGAAGTCTCTAGACAAAGACCATATGTGTCTGTTTTTAGACATGCTATGTGGAAAACCGACTGATGTCCGAGACAGTACTTGTTGAACGGTTCAAATAAGTCTAAAATGACATACAAAAGTCTCTATGCATTTAGGCATGATGGACGTAAAGGAGTGATGGTTAGACAGACAAATATCTCTAGACAAAGACCAAATGTGTTTGTTAGCGACCAGCAGCTTAGCAAAAGACATACAATGACTTGGTTTACAGCTTGTTGGATGAGGAAAAAAACGACCAACAGCAAGACAAAGTCTCAAAAACTCTTTAAGACACAGAATATGAGTTCTTTTGTAATTCGGTGGATTGAAAGAGTGACCAATTGTCTGAAAGCAGTCTTAAGAAAGTGCTGATACGAAAAACAACTACAAGTCTTAAGACAACGCTGATATTAGAAGTCTTTTGATTAAACACTATCAAAGGCTAAAAGAATCATAACGCAATGATTCGTTAACAAGGATTATGATTCGAAAAGAGATTCTTACAGCTAGTTGGATGGTAAAGAAAAAAAGACAAACAGCAAAGATCTTTTAAGACAAAGACTTTTCACTGAGAACTAAATGTCTTTGCAATAAAGCACACAAAGCTGAAATAACTATGAATTGACAATAGTTTTGTACTCACGTGCCGTGAGTCACGGCTGAAGAATTTAATTGAAATAAAGTACAAATGGCATACGAATTTCTCTAGACAAAGGCAATATGAGTCGGTTTTTTGGACATGTTGGATGGAAAGAGTGAGCAGAGGGTAAGAAAAGAAAAGTCTTTAGATGGAAAGAACGACTAATGGCTGAGAGAACACTTGTTGGGTGAATAAAACACGATCAACAACTTAAAAAGTCTTAAAAGACAAAATATTATGAACCACAAGGCTTAAACTATTTAGACACTCGTCAAAGACAGAACTGAGAAAAAAAGACCTATGGGTGGGTACTGGACTTGCTGGATACAACCCATGGTTTAGGAAATTATTTCAGCAGTGACAATGGCTTTTTGGTTTACAATTTGTTGGATGAAAAAACACGACCAACAACTGAAATAAGTCCAGCATTGACAGAAAGAACAATCAGATTCTTTCTCAAACCAATCACGTCTTAGACAAGTAGTGTTGGTTGTTTCTCATTTTCTTGCAAGGAAAATGGCCAACAGTCTATAATTAAGACAATGATTATCGAGTAATTCATAAAGATCAGAAGCCTTTTGAGAATCTCGGGGATCGGTTAAGTTTATGAGTTGGATGGATGGAATGACCAAACGTGTCTAACCAAATAAAGAAGACTTGTTGGATGAAAAACAACTAATGGATGAAGAAGACTCCCTGGATACAAAAGAAAGAAAGGACCAACGCTTAAAGAAGTCTTAAGACAAAAACTATGAGCCACAAGAACTATTTTTGCCCGATAACCACAACAGTTGAAAGTATATTATGCTTTGGATGGATATAACGACCAATGTGGCTAAAAATGGTCGCCAATGACTGCAAAACTCTGAATATAAAGACTACAGAAGAATGACCAATTATGTAAAATCAGTCTTAACATAGAGACTCTAGACAAAAGACTACGGTTTGGGTATTGGAATTGCTGGATAGAGAAATCCACAACCTAAAAAACTCTTTAGACAAAGACAATGGCATGGTTTACCATTTGTTGGATGGAAAAACGACCAACCGCTAATATAAATATTTTGACAAAGACTGAAACGGCTTTAAGAAGTCATAATACAAAAATTATTGACAAAGGTCATGAATCAAGAAAACAAATACGTCACGTGGCTTAGTAGTTTTTGCACAAGTGGCTGAAAAAAGTCACCAATAACTGAAAAAAGTTAAGTGTCTAGACAAACACTATGGCTCGTTATTCTACATGAAGGATGAATAAGTCAACGATGGCTTAAAGAAGTCTTAAAGTCTCTAGACACAAAGACTCTCTAGGCAAAGACTATGGGTAATTTGACTTGCTGGATAGAACAACAACCCATATTACAGCTTAGAAAATATTTAAGCAAGACAACGTGCTGGTTTACGTTTGTTGGATGGAAAAAAACCTACCAACAACTAAAATAAGCTTTAAGATGAAGTCTGAAACGAAAATAAAGAAAACAGATTTCTCACATTACGTATAACCCACGGCTTAGAGAAGTACACAAAGAGAATATGGGTTTAGAAAAAGGTCCTTGATGAAAAAAAAAAAGTTCAAACGGCCTCTTAGACATGGAATAAATTACCAGCTACTTAGACAAAAGTCCTTGGATGGAAAAATGATTAATAGGTAAAAGAAAAAACTTATTGAATGGAAAAGAAAAAACGGCCAATGACGTAACTTGGTGTATGGAAAAAGACCAACTGTTTCACAAGGTAAAGATTCTTGACAAAAGATTGTGCATCAAGAAAACAGATTCTTACTTAACCAAAGACAAATAGACTTGTTGGATGATAAAACATCTAACGGTATGTTGTATGGACACATAACTGACGGCTGGCTATGAATCGAAAGCAGGTTGATGACTTTACACCACTGCTTAAAGGACTAAAGACAAAGACTACATTCTGATTCGTAGGAATGGAAAAATAGGACAAACAGCTTCAAAAACTACAAATAATTATTTACAAATCTATGGTGAAAATACTAATTAATTGGTTTTTTTTTTTTCAGGTATGTGCTTCAGAATGTGTTCAAATTGTCAGACTTATCACGTGTCTGTTTTGCAGAAGAAAATACCAGTTACTAGAATTTTGGTATGTCAGTCGTCTCTGTTTTGATCCTTCAGGTTCCAAGTCTGCTTTTGGTGTTGGCTTACCCATTTATTTCGATCTTGTAAGAAACTCCGGAGTGAATTTCTTCTCCCAATCATTAGAACGGTCTTGTCTTTGTCTTTTACAGGTATGCCCTCTTTTTTTTTTCTTTTTGAACGGTACAGGTATGTTCGGTTTAATCCTTTGCTTCTTGCGTTTTGATGTGTCTGGAAAGACGTCTCCATCGGTTCTGTGCAATCACTTAAAGAATGAAATACATACATATAGACATGCATTTATACATACACACAGTCACACATGCATTTATACATATTTGTATACTTTCTCACTCGTAGAGTCATATACATTCATATTTGCTTCCATATTTCAATATTTACTTGCTTTCGTGATTCTTTGTTTGTTTTGTTTACTTGCTTTTTCGCTTCCTTGACTTGCTTCGTTGATTAATTGTTTTCTTGATGATTGCTTGTTAGTTGTGTGCTTCTTAATTCATGTTCAAGTTTCGTCCTTAATTGCTTGCTTTCCTAATATTCTTGACTATATTCTTCTCTGATTCCTTAATATTAACTTTTTGCTTACAAGGAAATATAGAGAGTGCAACGTAAGGGACCGACACAACAAAAAGAAAGGAAATTAAGTTATCACTAATCCTAATTAATATTGGAGAAGAATTCTCATAATATAAAAAATAGCTCCGATCCTACCAAACTCTTTGTAATCAAATCAATGGAAGAAATATCGGAATGGCCACCAACAGCCAAGAAGATGAAAGTGTCTCCGGCATCTGGGTTATGTTCACTGCAGTGCCGGCTCTTGGCATGTGCCAGAGGAGCAGAAGCACAGGGTCCACTTGTTTTGACCAAAAATTCTTTTATATTTGAGGTCCATATTTGGAGAGAAAAAAGCCTTAAAAATCCATCCGATATTATATTATGCACAGGGACAAGGTCTGTCATGAGCCGGGCCTGGTTCACTGCCAGATGAGGTGGCAGTTAACTGCCTGGCTCAGACNAGAAGAATTCTCATAATATAAAAAATAGCTCCGATCCTACCAAACTCTTTGTAATCAAATCAATGGAAGAAATATCGGAATGGCCACCAACAGCCAAGAAGATGAAAGTGTCTCCGGCATCTGGGTTATGTTCACTGCCAGATGAGGTGGCAGTTAATTGCCTGGCTCAGATNTGCCTGGCTCAGACCTCCAGATTTGACCTGGCGGCCTTAGCTATCGCCTCAAAGAGCCACCGCTCTCTCATATCTTCCCCCGAGCTCTTGGAGTTGAGACGCCTGATG
The DNA here is from genome assembly GCA_900406325.1 of Erucastrum elatum. Lineage (NCBI taxonomy): Eukaryota > Viridiplantae > Streptophyta > Magnoliopsida > Brassicales > Brassicaceae > Erucastrum > Erucastrum elatum. Next base: position 7,534 of record OVBX01004489.1, read on the forward strand.
GGTTGCACCGAGACGTGTTTCTACGTATGTATGCGCACCTCTCCTGACCCAATCCCACCACGTTGGTTCATCCTCAACCCTCACCATCGCCTGAACCCGATCCCGTCGAACCCTTGTCAAGCTCAGGAATCATCCTCTTTCGTGGCGGTGGATGGAGGGATCTATGTTTTGGGTGGACTCATAGACGGCCATCGCACTCAAGATGTCTGGTTCCTAGATTGTTTCTCTCACTCATGGAAGCGTGCCCCCTCAATGAAGATGCCTCGTGCTTCCGCATCAGCAAACCTCGTCTACGGGAGGATATACGTTTCAGGAGGGTGTGTAGAGAAACCTAATCCCACAAACTGGTCAGAGGTTTTTGATCTAAAGACCCAAACTTGGGGTCACTGGTATCTCCCCAAGTTGCGATACAGTATCTGCCACAGTGTGGTGATAGAGGAGGAGAAGAAGGTTTACGCTGTTGACGACGCCCGTCGAAGCTTCTACTTATTGCCAAGTAAGTGTTTGTTTTGAAGGTTCAGCAAAACAAATGACGACTTTATTCCAGAAACCAGAAACGACTGGTGTGCTATAGGGAAGCTTTTATTCTTTCGTGGTACTTGCGGGAGAATACTATGGTGTGAGCCTAATGGTTGCGTTGGAAACCAGTCAAAGGTTTGGAAGACCACTATGATATATGCAGACTCAGCAGCAACTCTGCTGGAAACATTGTCATCTTCTGGAACTCCCATCTTCGTCAGACTTGGCTTTGGTCTGCCGAGATTTCCTTGCAGACGAGATTTGGGGTAAGATGGAATGGTCTGATGCTATCTTCAAACTTGATACTTTCTCACACTCATCTGTCTTTTACTCTGGCTCTGTTATTGTGTCTGCTAAATGAATCTGACTCGTTCTGACACCACAAACATTTTCTTGAGTTTACTAATTGACGGATATTAGATCAGCAGCATTTCTAAAAAAAAATATTACTTTTTTTTTTATGATCCTGGTATCCGGACGTCCCTTAGGAACTTCGACTATCGTCCAATGACCGTCCACCGGAACTAGCCGGGAAGCCCGCCGAAGGTCATCTAGAAAAGCTGGTGAGCCTCATGTTATAGCACCAGTGGCCACGTGCAGGCTGGACTTCTCCTTATTGGACCCAAAGATCCCTCAAGATAATCACCCAATGTCATATGGAGCTCTCGAACCCGTCACCTCTCGAAAGAAACTACCTGGAAACGAGATTGTTCAACACCACTAGACCACTAACACGTGGTTAAAATTATTACTTTTTCTGTTTCATAATAAATGTCATCCTAATATTTTTTTTTGTTACACAAAAATATCACTTTAAATTTTTAATACAAACAGATTTTGATTCACGCTTCGAAAGCGCGAGTTTTTCTTTGGGTTGTAAACAAAGTTTGTGAATTAGTATTTTGAAATTGTTATATATTAGTATTAAATTGAACACTCATATTATATCGAGTAAGAAAAAATATTAAAAATCATATAATTTATGAATTAATTTATTTATGATTTTATATGTACACTTTTATGTATATTTTTTCTAGGTATTAACATTTTACCAGACCCGTAAAACCAAACTGAAATTGACCTAGAAATATAAGTGTGGTTTGAGTTCGGATCCAGAAAAAATTACATATTCATTTTTATTCGATAAGCAGGTCTCTTTTTCGAGTCAGTATCCTATCCGAGACATGACCGAGTACCCAACTACCTGAATTTTTTTTTTGTGTATTAGATATATTTGAGTATTTTAGATATGTTTTGTTGGTATTACAAAATACTTTTTTTTTTAACTTTTGGGTTCAGGTTTTCATTTTTTTTTGACAACAGGTTTTCGTTTTAGTTTGGGTTTTGGAGTGAAAATTTTATTTAAAAAACACAATTTTTGTTATTTTCGGTTTCTCGGATCAGATTTCAAGTAAAAGTTTGGATATTTTTTGGTATTTCAATATTTTCAGGGTTTTTTGGGGTTTTCTTTTTTTTTTTGCTTTTTTTTTGTTATCAGTTACTTTGAATCTTTTTCGATCCTAAATACTCAAACCAATCCATATCCATTATGTATCCAAAAATTACAGTTTTTGGATTGTAAACAAAGTTTAGAGACATATTAAGATATAACGAAGATACATCGTTTTAACTTATGATTTTTGCAATGATTATTTTTGTAACTAAAAAAATAATAATTTATTAATATATAATTTTACAAAATTTATAATTAATTTATTTACATTATTAGATTTATTTTTAAATGGATTAATTAAATTTTAGGCTCTGAAGAGAATATTAACCAATTATGCGATTTTTTAATTTAAAATTATATGAAAATTAATTACATCAGATGTAACTTTTGAGTTTATATTTATATTTTTGATTTTTAATTTTTTATGATAAATAAAAAAAATATTTTGGAATGTCTTCTAAGACAAAATCAGTTTACATTTTACAATCATGTTAGATTATGCATGTTAGATTATGTTATAATGCAAGGTAATGTGTTTAAAAAAAACAATATCTTACTTCTTTTTAAGTAATTAATTTAATTTATAGTAATTAAATGTTTAAAATACTTTATTTATGAAGTATTTCTATAATAATTTGAGTGATTATCATAAGAGACAATTAGGCTGATACCCATATCAGAGACTAATATTTGGGAACTACTCATGATGTGACATAAGTCAATTGACTCATATCATTTGAGCATTTGGATGACGAAATTACCCTTCCTTCTCAGTCTCTTCAACCTACGCTGCTTTTCTTCTTTCCTGACATCTTCTTTTCTTTACTCCACATCTGATCATAACTTATTTTTTTTCTTCTATTTCGTTTCTCAATCAAGGTTGTAGATGAGAAAAAAATCCAGTTTTAAAGATTGGATTTTCATCATTCCAAATTAGATTCAAAAAATGCTTGATGAAATTTTAATAATTTTTTTTTAAGATCTCAAAGAAAAACAACATAAAATCCAATGAACAAAATAAGCTTGTAATAATGAACTTATACAGAATAAAAACCTGGCAAATATTTTTTGTGTGTAAATCATTAACAACATGAGAACTCATTGATGAATAACAACAGGAGAACTCATTGATGAATTGCCATCAAACACTTTACATTTTTTGTTAGCGAATAAACATATTTTTAACATGTTACAAATATTTTTAACATGTTACAGATATTTTTAACATGCTACAAATTTTGTTAACATAAAATACTATTATTTACACGCTACGGATTTTGTTATCAAGTTATACTTATTTATAGAGCTTTAAACAAATCATTAAATTAATAATAAACTATATAATTAAGTATTACTTATCAATTTAATACATTATTTAATGGATAAAACATATAGTTAACCAGCTAATGTTAAAGTTAACGAGCAAAATAAAGAAAATTACCATGTTATAAAACAAGTTAACATGTTAACAATAACAGTATCCTATACAAAATATATTTACTTTTATATATGTGTTTTAACATGCTAACATTAATGTTATTTTGAGAACAAAGCCAATGATAAAGATCAAAGCAAAATTACTTAGAACCAGATGCGAATATACAAAATAAAATTTTCTGAGAAAAAAATTATGGTACTGTACCGAATAATCGAAAGAACATATCCAACAACAGAAACAAAAAATAAACAACCCAACAGAAGAAAATGACCGAGAGAAAGTCACCGTAGAAGTAAGCTTTTAACTGAATCACATTTCCTTGAAACGAAATCAACTACCAAGTTCTTGTTCTTCTTCAGATCTATGTAGGGTTTGGCTCACGAAGATCACAAACGAAGAAAACAAAAAAACGATAGGAAAGAAGAAATTCACAAAAAAATATGTGCAGTTTAGTTGATTTATCTCGATTCAATTACAGATTAAAGAAGAAATGAGATTAAAGATAAAGAGGAAGAAAAAAGATACGGTGAAGTGAAAGGAAGGAGAAAACCAAAATGAAAAGGAAAAAGAAGACCAAAATGAGAAAGAGACAGCTAGATGTAAGGTTGCAAGTAAAGAGTAGGAGCATTTGGGGAAAGAAACAGTGCACTTTAGTTGGAAAGGTAAATGTCAAATTAGGGTTGTCTATATAGGTATTAATGCCAATTTTCCCTTATCATAATAATGCATTTAAATAGCGTCCAAAACCGATGACAAAAATATAGCATCAAAATCAGCACAATATCAACATCACTTATAGAATAATTTGCATTATTTATGATATCCATAGTATAATCTTTTTGCATTATTTATTTGAGATTTTGTATGTACAATCTTTTTAACTATTTTCTAAGACATGAACATTTTACCTAGACTAAAAGAACCATATCAAAACCGATCAGAAAATATAGGTTTGGTTCAGATGGAAGAATACCAAGTGGATAAATTTTGGACCTGCAGATCTGTGTTTGTGTCCAGGTCCTACTTGAAACTCAATCGAAGCTATGCAAAATACCTAAAATATTTTATGTACATTAGGTTTATTTGTATATTTCAGATATATTGTCAGTATTACATATTTTTTAAAGTTTTGATTTTGAATTTCGTTTAAAGTTTTGGGTTTCAGGAGAAAATTAATTTTTCCAAATTATATTTTAGGGTATTCAGACAAAAAATTACGTATTTTTAAAATTTGCCAGATCAGATTTTGGATAAAAATAAGTTTATTTAAGTATTTATATATTTTCAAATATTTATTTGGATTTTCGGAATACTTTGATTTTTTGGAGATTTATAGCTCCCATCATTTTCTCCGTGGAACCATTTTCCCTAAGTAACCAACTTTGTCCTTAAAATTTATCATGTTCTGTCCATGCTCCATCCACAAAACAAATTCTTGAACATTCCGATTCCATCCGGTTAGAAGAGAAGTTATTCACATGTCTTCTAACTGGTACCATTTTCTGAGCATCTGCCCAAACCTCTGCTTCCACTTCCGCTATTCCAAGAATTTCCTGTAGGTCACCAGCTCTGTTTGTATAAATTTTATTGTTCCTATTCTTCCAAATATACCATAAGATCCATGGAAAAGATTCATAATTATTATCTTTTGGTAGTCTCCTGAAAAGATAATCCATATTGTAAAAAAAAGAGGCAATTGGAAAAAAACATGGAGCTAAAGGAATTTTCGATAAAGCCCATATTTGTAACGCCGGTGGACACTCAAATAGGACATGATTTATAGATTCATCAACTACCCCACACAGACTACATCTGGTTCGCAGGCAATGCCTCGAGCCCGCATATTTTTAGGAACCGGAAATATCGATTTAATGGCTTGCCAAACAAAGTGACGCAATTTAGGCGGGCACTTTAGTTTCCAAATATGACTTAGTAAAGCATTAGTATCCGGTCCATAGGGATGCACTTGCATACCTTTATCTGGAAATTTGATTTTATTCGATACTCTGATTTAACCGTATATCTGCATGTATCTGCGAAAGCCCAAACATTTAAATCAGGTCTAGATAACCGACTAATCGCTATTCTTTTAATGAGAATGACGTCCTCAGGATGAATATACTCATCAATCAAATCCACCTTCCAAGAAAAGTTATTGGATCAATAAAGTATTCTACCTTAAGATCCTGTATAGATTGTGTCTGACTTTTTGAAAAAAAATATAATGAGTAAAGTCTTCCAATCAAATTTATTAAAACTAAAGTACAAATATGGTTTCATTTTAATTTTCCTATATAATTATAATATAATACCATTGGTAATAACTATATAAAACTATATTATCGACAACCCCAACGAACCCAGAAACATTCCCAAGACCGAGCATCTACACTAATATGGATTATCTATTCTGGAGAAAGAATGACATCATTGGACCAGAACAAGACAGAGATCCTTATCCTTGGATAATCTGGTATATATGGAAGGTCAGAAACGACAAATTGTTTAGAGGGATAGATAGAGATCCACAGGAGCTGGTTAGATATGTAGAGTGAATGTCAAGCTTGGTTTACTGCAAATGAAACGATACCATCAGTGATACAGGAGAACATTAATGTTAATCCCCAAATCCTACGTTTGGGTAACATATGTTTGGTGGATAGATCTTGGACGCCTACTGCTCAGTTTAGTGGATGTGGATGGGTTTGGAAGGACAATGAGGGACAAATACAGCTGATGGGAACACGAAATATAGCCAGATGCGAATCAGCTTTGCATTCGGAAGTAGAAGCGCTGCGATGGGCGATGGAGAACATGCTTCAACACTCGCCCTGCCAAAACTTCGGGACAGACTGCAAAGAGCTGATTGCAATGATTAAGGAACCTCAAGCGCCGAGCTTCTCAAATGAGTTGGAGAGGATAGAGACATTGAAGATTTGCTTCCCAGACTTCAGCATTGCCCATGTTTCACGAGCTCACAATCAGTTTTCAGATTTTTTTGCCAAAACTGCTAGATCTTTTCGTAGATATCTTTATTTTATTGGTTGTTCTATTCCGGTCTGGCTATCCAGACCACCTCAAGCTTGAGTAATAAAATGACATTTTGACGGAAAAAAAAACTTTATTAAGAATCCAACCATCCAACGATATTCATTTTTAGGCCCAAAAAGATAATCTTTGTATAAATTGGAATTTATATATTAGTAAACCGAAATTGTTAAAATCAAATGCCAACATCTAACTAAATCTATTCTATTAAATTATAAACATTTGATAAATGTTATGTCTAATTTTTTATTTTATTTATTTAAGAAGCCATTTATTATTCTATTTATATTACTGTATCTAATTTTATTTAAACAATAACTACCACAAATATGATTACAAAAAATCATACATAAAATATTAATCTAGTTTTGTTTTAAGCTTCCACACGATGAACCCCCTCCAAAAGAAGAATAACAAAATAATCAGATCGTCGATGAGAAATTTAATTGCGAAAATGGAAAATCTCAGCTTCGAAAGATCCTCCTCCTCCTCCTCATTCCCCTTGTAGATTCAGCTCCATCGAACCATAACCCCATCAGATCTCGCTGATTGCATTTTGAATCTGA
>OVBX01004490.1:0-13611 GCA_900406325.1 Erucastrum elatum
GACATATATATTCTAATTACATGTACACATGTACAATAGATATGATGTACACAAGGATCAGAAAAATTACATGTACACATGTACAATGCGGTAAATTTGTAAAGCAATTTACTTAGATTGGAAGTTTGAGGCATAATATGAAAGAAGCAGGAAACTAGAAGACCAAAAAGGCAAAAAGACAATACTCTTTCATTGAGAGTGTTCAAGCTGTCTTCTTACCGAATCTCATTGACAGCGAGCCGGGATAATGTGTATAACAAAAACATATCAAACAAACTTTTTAGCTTGTTTATTACTTTCTACAAAACAAGAGACCATTCCAGCAATGTAAGGGGTTGGAATAGACAATGAAGAAATTAGAGGACTTATCTTATATTTAAATAGTTAGGAGTCAGAAACAAAATTCTTTAAAAAGTAAAGGATCAAACATGCAAAAAATCTAAAATTGGCCATTGATTCTGCTCACAACGGAACTGCGACGGTCAGAGGCGAGGTCACGATGCCGGAAAGGAGAGTCGGAGTATGACAATGTTCCTGATGAAATATATGGCTTACTCTTCAGCCAAATCCACCACACCATTTTCAGTACTTTATCGGACGACTCTCCGGCCAAATCCTTCATCTAAAGCTCTTCGTCTGATGATATTATACCAACCGTGACAAGCTTCACCTGCCCTGGTAAGAATTTTTCCACCATGACGAGTTTCACCTGACTCTTGTTGGATCGACTCTCTCCAACTCGACTCGCCGAACCACCTCCATGCTCTTTTCTCCTTCTTTTTCTCCTTAACAACATGTATTCAATTAAATTAAAAATTAATTTGGGAAGCAATCTTTTTTGAAAGGTTAATTTTCGTGAAAGAAAAAAGAAAAACACGATTTCAGGAAGAAGAAGATAAGAAAGAAAGCAATGGGAGAGAAGAACGTCAGATGTTGGATTGTGTGTTTATTTTTTTATTTTTATTTTTCATTTCTCTTTTATTTTGTTAATCAATTTAGTGTGTTCATTTGTTTAAGGGTTAAATATTAGTCAAGTTGTAACATATAGTTATGAAAAAGTCACGATTGAACCATATCAAACATCAAAAGCTGTGAAAAAGTGTGTTTAGAGCAATAAGTGTCCTAGAGTGATATAACAAACTTAAAATGTGACTCTGAATGTAATTCTTTCTTTTTAGTTTCCCTTGCTCAAAAAAAAAAAAAGATTTTTAGTTTCCCTAAGTGACTGACTACGTCAATGATTTGATTATTCAGGTGCTGTTTTTACATATTAACCCAATGACGTTTTCTTACAAAACTCTTAACCAGTGTTCATTTAGTCTTTCTTAGTATATTTAGAAATAAATTTCGATTCATGTGCCAACTGTTAAAAAAAATAAAACAACAGTGCAAATATTTATTCACATATTGATTGTTTCTTCTCCATTTGTCCTAGTTTTTATTCACATTACCTCTACCACACAATTCTTTTTATTGTCCTTATGCAAATTTCAAAATATGTTAAATGTTTTGCGATAATGTTCGGAATAAATCGAGAATATTCCTTATATCTACTATCATTTTAAGAAAACTTATTTAAGGTTAATAAGAAGGATATCGAATCATATGGTAGCGGTTAGTAATTTTTTTTTTGTTAAGTACGTTTAGTAGAATTTTAAAGTGCAAAATATTTTCTATACAGTTTTGGAGAATGTCTAGAAGACAATAGCAGCAAATCTTATAACCATCTTCGACTACAGTGGAAGTGAAATTTCCTTTTGATTATTTGAATAATATCTAATCTTTTGTTTAGTTACATCTTATTTTATTTTACAATATTTATTAAGCCCTTTGTCAAAAAAAAATCCTCTTATTCAATTTTTAAAATTAATAATCTTTGTAGCTCACTTTGTGCTCGTGCATTGAAAACGTGTTTTTTAGCAAAAAAAAAGTTTATGAAAAATATCCAAGTTGTTTTTTTTTTGAAAAAAAAAATCCAAATTAGTAAGATATAAATAGGTCTGGGCATTCGGATTATCGGTTCGGGTCCGGGTCGGTTCTTTCGGATTTCGGTTATTTCGGTTATTTCGGTTATACATAAATTGGTACCGTTCGGATAATTTTGAAATTCGGTTCGGTTACGGATCGGTACATATCGGATCCGGTTCGGATCCGGTTCGGATCCGGTTATATCCAAAGTATCCAAAAATCCGAAAATATGTTCGGTTCATAGTGTATGAAACACCATAATATATCCAACAGAACCGAGAATTTTGAAAAGGAACCGATTATATTTGAATACCCGACCATATTCAATACATAACCATAAGTTAACCGAATCAAACTGAAAACATAAACATAGCATAGCATAAACTGAAGACATAGCATAAAAATATAAGCATAGCATAAGCATTTTGTAAAAACCAAACCAATGTTAAACACTTAAACTCCAAATTCAAAAGAGAACATAACATCCAAATACATAGCATTCTGAAAATGAAAAACAAACATAGCAGCCGAGGAAAAAACACAACTTCCGACTCAGATCATCTGAGTAAAATACCAAATAAACTTAGCAAGTTCAAGTTAAAAAAAAAAAAAAACACAGCAACAACATCAAGATCATCAGACCACCTTTTTCTCTTCCCCTTGATCTCCATCTTCTTCGACTTGCACATTCTTTTAAGACAGGTTGAGAGTGTCAAACTCTACACATATTACAAGTTTATGTTACTACAAGTTGAAGTGTAAAATAAGAAGTAGAAACCAGTATAAGAAAAAGAGAATGTACCTCTCTCTAGCTTGTCATGGAGCTCAACCTCAGCTAGCATTTGAGCATTGGTCACACGTTTCTCACTTAGATTGATATCACCCTTCATCCATTGCTCTGTGCACATCAAGACTTCAATCATATAGTGTGTCAAGCAGCTCCTAAATGGATCAATAAGTCGACCACTTGTGCTGAAAGCACTCTCAGATGCAACAAAGGAAACTTGCATTGCCAATACATCTCTGGCCATATCTGCTAAGGTCGGATACCTCTGACAATTAAGCCTCCACCAAGACAACACATCATACTCAGTTCCAAGAAAGTTTTTGGGATTCTCCACCTTCTCTTTCAAATACAACTCTAACTCATCACTTGCTTCTTCAACTCCTGTCTCAGCCACCATTGCAGTGTAAGCAAAATCCATCCTTTCATAACCGAGATCATCAACCAAATCCATAGCTTCTTCAATGTCTTCTCCTAACACTTGCTCCTGATCTTGATCAACTCCATTTGATGACGAGGTTTGAGTAGACTGTGATGAAGGCGCAACAGTTGACTCTTTTCTTGATCTAACACTATACTTCGTGAACATATCACTCAAGACAGTGTAAACTGACTTATACATCGCCTTAGCCTCAGCTGTGTCTTTCCCGTAGAGCTTCTCAAAACACAGCTTCGCAAACTGCATCTTCTTAGTGGGATCGAAGACAGTAGCAACAATAAGCATCTTATTGACATTCTTCATGCCACCCCAATACTTATCAAACTTTCCCTTCATACCATCAGCCTTGCTTTTCAACTCCTTATATAAACTCTGACTAAGCCTCACCAGATTACTCTCTATCGTGACTATCTCACCATAACACTTATGCGCACAGACGGATGTGGAAGCTGAGACAACTAATGTAGAGTTGTAGAAGATGATAAGAAACTTAACTAACCTCTCCACTGCATTCCAATCAATAGTAGCAGGCGGTCCAATCCTCTTGTTCCCGTTCTCAACTTCATTAAAGAAGTCATTGTAGAGCCTGTCTTCTTGTTCCATTTTATCGAAAGCCACCTTGAACTTGATAGCTCTCTGAAGCATGAGATAAGTTGAATTCCACCTTGTTTTGACGTCCAAAGGAAGACTGCCTCGACTCATCTTTCCCGTCTCAACTCTCAGCTCAAATGACTTCTGCCTCTGAGTAGAGGACCTCACATACTGCACAGCATTACGTATTGCTTCCACATTCCCATCAACGTCCTGCAAACCATCTCTCACAACCAGGTTGATGATGTGAGCTGCACACCGCATATGCATGAAGTTACCATCCAACACCAATGCTTCATCGCCAAGCAAGATGAAATCTCTGTGAAACTTCTGAAGGGCAGATGTGTTGGCTGTTGCATTGTCAACTGTGATGGTGAACACCTTCTGTATTGACCATTCAGCCAGACACTCCAGAAGAACAGTAGCAATCGCCTGGCCTCTGTGATCACACACATGCTTAAACCCAATTATAAGCTTCCTTAGCTGCCAACTATCATCGACAAAGTGAGCAGTAACCACCATGTAGCTCGCTCCTGTAGGATTTTCTGTCCAAATGTCTGTGGTAAGTGAGACTCTCTGCTTACTGACCTTAAACCAATTCTTCAGAGCCTCCTTCTTTCTCACATACATCTGGACAATGTCCCTGGTTGCAGTCCTTCGGGAATGAGGTTTGTAGAGAGAAGCCCGATCGCAAAAGTGTCTCCAAGCAACACTTTCAGTGAAAGAAAGTGGCAACTGACCCATCACCAGCAGCTCATTAGTCGCCTCTCTAAACACAGCTTCAGAAACTTTTGTAGTAGTCAGACCTCCATCATTGGTAATCACAGTCGAACCAGGAGCTTGGCTCTGTTTCCACGCCAGGTGAGACTTGCATGACAGGAGATGCTTCCTAAGGTTGGAAGTTCCTTTAGAAGACGCACAACCGAAGTTACGCTGACAATGGTTGCATCTGCATCTGTCACGGTCTTCCTCTAATCTTGTGTAGTGTTCCCAGACGTCTGATCTTGTGCTAAACTGCTTTTTTGATGCTGCTGCTGGACGAGAGCTACCTCGTGAACAAACCTTCCTTTTGCATGTCCTATCACGGCGTGCTATCTGCTCTTGCGTTTCTTCAACTCCATTCTCTGTCTCAGAGTCAATGTTATCCGGCAATGGTGATGAATCCATCTACAAAAGCAATAAATAAAACGGTTAAGAACGTCAACAAGACAAGACTAGAGTACAAGCACATATGAATAATAAGATGATCTATAAAACGTTTTAAAAAATCTATTAAACTCTCTATAAAAAAATCGATTTCGATCATAATTCTAGTTCTACAAGAAGAAAAAAATCAAATAATGTCAGAGATGGATGGATGATACACCTACACCTACGAGCCCAATTTTGAAGTGAACTTTCATCAATCACAGCTCTAAAAATACAAATCGATTTAAAGTGATAAAAACCATATCTAGATTCTTACTTGAGATATGTTTCTCGATGAACCAGAAGCCGATGAAAGAGATTGATTTTGAGATTGGAATCAGATAGTCGTCTCCTCTACAAGTCTGCTCCTTTTATATGCAGATCAAGGGAGCATCCGTAGGGCATCAGAAATCGCAAAGGTTGGGACTTTGTCGGGAAGAAGAAACGGCTAATACGATAATCAAGAGAGGTTTTGCTTTTGGAAATCGAAATTCGCCGAAGGCGTGGAGAGAGGCGTGGTTAGGCGTGGTAATGACATTAACTCTATGTCGTTAGAGTATTAGCTAGGGTTTGTGCAACTCGGTTCTACTCGGATATCCGAATGGTTATCGGATTTTAAACGTAACCGAACCGGTACCCGATCAAATAAATAAGCTCATCCGACCGAGTATTTATTAAGTATCGAACCCGATCCGAGACCCGATTTTTCGGGTAATTACCGGTTCGGATCTTCGGATCCGGATAATTTGCCTAGGCCTAGATATAAACTAGAGCTCGCAATGAGATTGGATCCGACCGTTGATCCAGTTTTCATCGCTTTGTAGTGTAGGAATACACTCTGGCACATTGCAAATAATTGACCTTTTTTTTGTTCACTGCCTTCTACGGTTCTACCTAATAATGGACCATATATTTTTACATTTTTCCTAACAAGTTATATTATTATGTAACACTAATATTTATTCTTTTTCTTGACAAAAAATAATAGTAGTATTTTTTAAACCACTAGTATTTATCTTTTCATAAAAGTTTCCATGTTATCAATAACACAGTTCTTGTAAAGAAAGATTAGAAATAAACAGACAGTGTAATTGACCAAAGAAAGACAATTTCAATTTTATGAGAACAAGGTTCCCTTTTGGCACGACCACTCAGCTACGAGGCGCCGCGTGGTTGTCTTACGTGGGGGAGTGGTTGCGTTATGAAGTTTCCTCTTTGCTAACGGACCATGCTTTCTTTGGAAGCATGTAAATAAATTTCTGTCAGTAGTCTACAAATATAGATAGTCTTCGTCCAATGGTATATTTTTGGTGTTGAGTAGGCATTTTATATTAAATCACCGATTCAAAATGTTGACTTTCTTAATATTACTGGGAATTATTTTGATTATTTTTAGTACTAGAATGTTAACACTCGACACCTTTGTCGCCCAGGATTGGAAGAAAAACAATGGAGTATGTAGAATAATCAAATGACATTTCTGCAGCTTTTTCAAGAAGTGAATTGTGTTTTTATTTTATTTGTGCAAATTTAATTTTTTAGTTGTCGCAATGAATCTGCTGTTATGATTCAAAAATACATTTAATTTAGCGAATGCTGTCCAGAGACTGATAAATAACGGGACATTGATGTATCGGAGTGGGCGGATGGACGCTATTAAATTTCTGATTTTCTAATTAAAATCCTCCCATTGCTTATAATTATGTATTCCTTTAATGCTCCTCAACCTCCTACTCTCTTAAGGACTAAAGTGTTTGTAATTCAATAGTAGTATATATTTTTGTTCATATTTGTGAATACTTTTGCAAACTTAAAACACACCATATATACAACATTTTTGAATAATGCACCAAATAGTAACGGGTAATACCTTTCTGTTTTATAATTTAGCAACTTAAAAATACATGAGCATCTGAATCTTAATTCGAGCAACTTACACTTGGAATATGCAATAGAACAAGGAAAAGAAAACACGCTGAGGGCGGTAAACGGCCGCTTACTGAACGCGGACGCCACACGTACACCACTAACTCTTGTGGCTATCGTAAATAGTGCTCTTTCTATTCACCTTTCATGCCACTATTCTGTTTCAAAAATATTCGCGTTATCCTCCTCAATTTAATGATATTCGAAATGAGTCATATACATTATACTGTATAACCTTTAAGATCCCAATATCCCATCGGCCATCGTACGAAAGATATAACTCTTAATTACGTGACGTGTGATTTGGAGATTCATTGTCATGTGGTTGTGATGGTCATATTAAAGCTACGCAAAAGACTTTGATACTCTCGATAATGCATTCTAATGTGCCGTGTCCAACCCGGTTAACTAAATCTATTCTTCTTGTTTTTTTTACCTTATTTTTTCTATTTCTCTTATCATATATGAATTCATCCGAAGTTCTGAGCAACTTCTCTAAAAGAGTTTTGGATCAATAACTGACAACTATTTATACATTACATGTTAAAACCATTTGGAGCCTTGGAGTGGTGGGGGGGGGGGGNATTTATAGGAGTGTTTCTAGGTTTAGTATATATTCAAAACTTTTATAGAATTGACTGAACAGTTCATTCTTTGAAAATATGTTTTCTTGAAAAAAAAAAGTTTTCCTAGCCCTAGTTTAAGTTCAATACTTATGGTATATTTATCAAATATGACAGCCGTTGGCGTGTTTGATTTTCTCGTCCATAGATTTGATACATGTTCAATTTTTCATGCATAAGGGATTCGCTGCAGAACCACGTAATGCATCGCAATTTTGTTTGATAAAACAAACAAAATTCAATACGGAACCAAAACAAAATAATTAATAAGGTGGCCTTTAAAAATACAAAATAATTAGCCATCTTACCTCTTTTGACAACACCTTTAGTGCTCATTTTATAAGAATCCATTCATGACATCAGCCAAGACTATATTATAGCACTAAAATCATACACTTTTGACATTTTGAAGGTCTATTTGATGCTATTTTGACCCAAAAAAAAGAAGGTCTATTTGATAATGTATAATACTTTTACGAAGTGATATAGAAAACCCTTTTTTTGCGCTAAGTCGCTAACGAAGAAACCTAATTTTTATATAATACTCTTACAAAGTGATTTAGAAACATAATTTAGCTTAGTGGTTTTATCACTAATAAAGATAAGTAGTGTGTTGCTATTTTCTTATTGTCTTACCTATTAACTAGGTAGAGATCCGTGTTTTACACGGAGCGAAAGTATTAGATTTTTTTTTTTTAATTTCAACAGACTGAGACTGGTTTAGAAGAAAAATGGGCATGAGGGTATGTAGAGGTTTCAAATACAAGGACTGCTTCCAATTCAAGAGCTAGCATCAGACTTTCTAAGTTGTTGTGTAATTGTTTTAGGAATAATAACTCAAGCATATTTACTATTGTCTTAGAAATAACTCATGACGTTCAAATTAAACAAGTGCATTCACAAAGTAAAACTTACAAAAGTATGTAGAAAACTTCAAATAAAAAACCATGGCACAAACTCTGAAGATAATTTCTGTACGAAGACATAATATAGTGAATAACAAATTAAAATGCAGAAAGAATATAAAATATATAGGAAGAATCACAAATTAAAATGTAGAAAGAAAACATAACTAAAACAAATACACTCTTGAGCAACCATGTTTGTTATAATGAATGACAGAATGAGTAAACCGGTCACTCCATCTTCTCTTATTTAGAATGTAGGAAGCATACTCAATTTTTTTTTTGGGATTAATACATTGATATAGCTTGTCAGTCACACTAAGTATGAATATTGTCATAAATACAATTAACGCATTAATATTGTCTTTTTAATGTATGCTGCTTTGATTGTAATTGATACGCTTGTGAAAAATACCAAAACTATAGTTACTAAAACAAATACACTCTTGAGCAACCGTGTTTGTTATAATGAATGAGTAAACCGGTCACTCCATCTATCTTATTAAAAGAGAAGTTCCCAATAAAAAATACCCCTAAACTTTTACTTTTATTTACAATGATATGCCACTAAAGTATTCATTAAACTTCTTATTTTAATGTTGTCTTTTTCAGTTGGATTAACGTGTTGTCCTAATATATAATTTAACTTTCCTTTTCTATTAAATCAACTTCGAAATCATTTATAGTTTTATTAATGTTGTCTTTTCCGTTGATTACTACATTTCCTAATTCTAAATTTGTCACTAAACATGGTAATAATGAAAAATTAATGATAATAAAAATCGCATATGGTATATCATAGAAAAATATAATTGTGCATGCGAGCTACCTGCTATCTTTTAATAATACCTGTACAGAAAGCAATAGAGCATTAATAAAGAAATTCATACAATGAAGATTTACTTTATTTATTTTTTAGATATCTAACCAACTGGACTAATCAAAATTTCATACAATGGATGATTATTTTTTACATAAAGATCAAACCAATTGTTGGAAACCATATATTCAGATCTAAATATTATTAAAATAGAAATACACTTTGAAAATATTCCTAATTTTTTAAAGTTGTTTACATTAAAATGCCAGTAAAGTTTGAATTCAGTTCTATTAATTATAGTTGTCTTTTTTTTATTTATAAATCCATTTTCCTAATTTGAATTGAAACAAATAAACATGGAAACAATAATTTAAAGTAGTTATTGTTTTAGATGGTTTGTTTAGATTGATAAGAGATAAAATCTTTACATAAAATATTTGAAAATGCATATATTAATAAATATGATTACTATCTTTTAAATATGATTGTTATGTTTTAAAATGTTATATTAAAAAATATGTAATACATTTTAATTTACATATATAATACCATTAGCACACAAATATTTTTTAGTGAAAGCAAATATTTTACGGTCACGGGTCAAATTCTAGAAATAAACAACAACAGCGTAAGATTATTTTTATTTAACAAATTATTTTAATAGAACTTATAGTTTCAAATATGTTTAGATATTTTATCTATTTATAAATTTATTTTATTTGTTATTAATGAATACTAAGATTTTGGAATTGGAAAAAGTTATGATTTATGTTTAAGCTTTTAATTTTAATTTTTAATTTTTAATTTTAATTTTTATTATAACTGCAAATATTAATTTTTAATCTAGATTTATGTTTAAATATTACAAATCATTGTTTCATATTAAGAAAAAACAAAAGCGAAAACAAAAAATAATACCCGCCCGGTCGGGCGGGTCAATGTCTAGTCTTCTCTTATATAGGATGTAGGAAGTATATTAAAATTTATTTCAAATATTTTTGGGATTAATACATTGTTATATCTTGTCAATCACACTAAATATGAATATCGTCATAAATACAATTAACGCATTAATATTGCCTTTTTAAAGTATACTGCTTTGATTATAAATTTATAATTGATACGCTTGTGAAAAATACCAAAACTATAGTTATGATTTCCATATATAAGAAATTGTTATGCGCACAAAGTATTTAATTGGTATAAATATTTGATTTCCTAAAATACATAGGAAATAAAGATAGGCGTAATTATATGTATTAACCTAGTATATCGAGGCTAGACACATTATAGTACGAAAACATTGTATAAATATAATTTCAAAATTCATTAGTTAACCCATAAGATCATATGAATATATTAAATCTAATATATAAATATAAATATAAATACATATTATAACACCTTTGTTAATATCTATGTTGTACGTACATTACATATACCTTAGTAGTGAATCATTCTATTTGTCTTGGTCTTCTTCATCGTGTGAATTTGTGAAGATTGTTGAATAAATTAGAAACTTGTACGAAGTACCTCAAACATGACATGTGAATACAATGAAGCCGACTGGTTCGATTGTAACTGTAGAACTAGATTTCAACCCACACAGTTTGTGCGGGTGTTAATTTTAGTTTTATATGCATATATATTCATTTTAGATTATATAGTGATATACATATTTTATTTTAATCATATATTTAAATGTTTATGTTCCATTTCTGTCATCATATAATGTTAAGCCGTTCTTCATCAAATTTTATTTTTAACAGAAATGTTTTATATCAATGAAAATAAAAATTTATAAATTTATCAATTTAATATAATTTTATCATATTTGGTTCAACATAATAATTATATTTTAACATGATTGATTATGATTATAACAATAGTTCATTTCTATTAAAAATTAGTGAATATTTACAAAACTTTTTGAAAATTAAGATATTTTAAAAATATTTAGATTAACATAGTAATTTATTTAATATGATTTATTGTGATTATATAGTAGATAAAAATATGATAGAATTTTTATTTTTCATTTTATAAACGATAACTGAAATATTAATGTATAATAGTATTTCGAAACTACTTACGAAATTAGAGATGATATTTCCATATAAGTTTCAAAATTAAGATCTTGTTAAAATCTTTTTAAACATATTTTTCGAAAATTTTAATGTATATATATTAAATGAAAAGATATCAAATGATATTATGATTAATGTAGTTGAAAGATTCTAGATATTATAAGTCTTATTATGTTTTGAAAAATTTCAAAATATATAGGAAAAATTATAAAAGATCACAGCAACAATAAATATGTGAGTTTGATCTCCAAGTTTTAAAATAAATGCTTAGAATAACTTTTTTTTATTACCTTCACGAAAATGGTCTAATCTCTTAAAGATCATATTGCTTTGATTAGATATAAAAAAATTGGATTTGGTTAAATATGCAACTTGATGTCGAAGATTTTATATAAGTGGTTAGAATACTCTATATTTTTTTAACTAACAAAAATCTTCTATTACTTAAAAGTAGAATAAATGTATATTTTATTTTAGAATGCTTATAGACATTAACAATTGAGGAACGTCATCTTCTCTAAACGCATCATTGTGCTTTCCAGATTATTCACATATGTTCAGAGACCACACAATCAACAAAAAAACTTTAGTAGATCATAGGACAACTAAAACAACGTAATTATATCAAGCGATCATAATTAAAATATTGTCTTCTGCTTTCATTGACCGTACTACGAAACACAATATTTTTTCTATTGTTTGATGAATGTACAGCCTGGTTTTGCTAAAGTAGATATTCAGTAATCGTAATTGTAGAGGGTTTATATTGTTCGATGAGTTTACAGTCTGGTTTTTGTAGGATGGTTTATATTGTTCGATGAATTCACATGGCTTAAGAAAAATCTACTGGAAAACACATTTAATCGTGTTGTTTATGATGGGTTTCGTATAGTGGTTTATTGTGGTCTATTAATTATAGTTTGGTTTTGAAATTATGGTCGATTAATAATGTCCTTTATTTTATATGAATCTTATTAATGATTGAAAATGTAGTGTGACCAAGTCTAATAAAGAGTCCATTTTTTTAAAAAAAATCACACATGAGTGAAAAGTCATGACTTCTGTTTTAAGATAATATACTAGATTTTGACCCGCGCTTTCAAAGCGCGGGTTTATTTTTTTAAACGTACCAAATTTTATGATCTAAATTCGTAATTTTGATTGTGTATCTACATTTAAATATTACACATAAAGTGTTATATTCAGTTTTTTGAAATCTAACCCGGACCGGTGGTTAAACTGGTGACTCTATATATAATCTGGGTTGGTTTAATAAATGTTATTTAAAAATTCTCTAAAACCCGCAAAATAAGGCTAAAACCTGGGATTCAGCTACTTATGCTTTTTCTCTAGCGTTAGGATTTCATTTTCTTGTTGATTGAGGATGTTTCAGGTCCGCCTAAGTTGAGGCAAGTGGTCGAATAGTACGTTTTTGAAATAAATTTAAACTTGGGAGGTCTTCTCACTTGTATTCACCAAAAAAAAGCTATCGATGGAACCTTATGGATGACCCATTATTTAATACACTTTGACTTAAATTTTACATATTTAAATTATTCTGATTCCTGAATGTTTAGATGAATTGTTGATATATTATGAATGTGATGCTTCAATTTCACAAAAGTTAACCATACAAATTTCCAATCAAACTAATTTACCATTGTTTTGAACATAATAGATCCATATACTAAAATAGAAATATATTTGAGAATCAACGATCACATAAAATTATTACAATTTTGTTATTTACATTTGAATAAATCATATCGTTTTATTTATTTATTTTATTTATGTTTATTGTTCACCTGTTATTAGATTTTTTTTTGATTTTTTTTAATTTTAAATTAATTAATTAATAATATTAGAAATTTAAATATTTATTAACTTTTGTTTTGTTATATGTAAATGTATATATTAATTATATATATGATAATAAAGTTTATTATTAGATTTTGACCCGTGATTTAACTCGTGGATTAATGTTCATTTAAAAACTTATTTACTGAAAATTAGTATTTTTATACATATGTATCATTTTTATGGAAAATTGTTTTAAAAGTCTATATATAATTTATATTAATATAATTTTAAGAAAATAATATAATTCATTTATAGAACCCGCCTCTTATGAATTGTATTTATACTTTAAAAATTAAAATTATAGCACAAATTTATTTTAAATTTTTACTATTCATAAAAAAATATTTTATTATTATATTTTTGTATAAATTAACTATGTGTGATTCAACCCGTCTCATACTTGATAAATATATTAAGTTA